>CAUYON010025734.1:0-20502 GCA_963573935.1 Arctocebus calabarensis | reverse complement strand
GACTCAAGCTAAACCCACTTTTCTGGGACAGCAACTAGTGACCAAGGGAGACTAAGTGGAAAGATCAAGACATGTCTCTTAAAATAGGCTGACTAGGATGGAGCTGGAACATATTCTTCTTAGCAAAGTATCTCAAGAATGGAAGAAAAAGTATCCAATGTACTCAGCCCTAATATGAAGCTAATTTATAGCTTTCATATGAAGGCTAAAACCCAACTATAGCACAAGAATACAGGAAAAGGGGAAAGGGAAGGGAGGGGAGAGGGGAGGGTAGGTGGAGGGAGGGCAATTAGTGGGAACACACCTACGGTGCATCTTAGCAGGGTACTGGTGAAACTTATTAAAGGTAGAGTATCAATGTCTTTATATAGTGATCAAGAAAATGCCATGAAGGCCATCTTAACAGTATGATAAAAATATTTCTGAATGTATATGAAGCACATTCTGCCCTCTGATTGCACCCATGTACACAATTATGATTCAATATAATATAAAAAAAAAGAATGTTCTTAATACCACTGAACTTTACACTTAAAAATGCTTTAACAAGACCAGGTGCAGTGGCTCACCCCTGTAATCCTAGCAATTTGGGAGACCCAGGCAGGTCGATTGCTCAAGACCATCCTAAGCAAGAGCATATCATGTCTCTACTAAAGATAGAAAAACTAACCAGGCATCACAGCAGGTGCCTGTAGTCCCAGTTACTTGGGAGGCTGAGGCAAGAGGATCACTTAAGCCCAAGATTCTGAGGTTGCTGTGAGCTGTGACACTATGGCACTCTATCCAGGGCAACAGAGTAAGACTCTGTCTCAAAAAAAAAAAAAAAAAAGGAAAATGTGATGTTACATGTGTTTTACCACAATAAAACATTTTTTTAAATCCTATATGCAAATGTTTATAGCAGTTTTATTCATAATTACCTTGGAAGACAACCAAGATGTCCTTTAGACAATGAATGGATAAATAAACCATGATATAGATAATGGGATATTATTCCATAATGAAAAGAAATGAACTAATTAAGGCATAAAAACACAAGGAGAAACTTTAACTACCAATTATTAAATGAACAAAGCCAATATAAAAAGGTTACATACTGCCTGTTTCCAACTATATGACATTCTGAAAAGGAAAAACTGTGAGTACAATGAAAAGATCAGTGGCTTCTAGGGATTGGGGGGCAGGGTAACTAGTGGGCACGGGGATTGGAGGGCAGTGTGACCCTCCTGTGTGATACTATAATACATGTCATTACACAGCTGTCAAAAACCATAGTAAGTACAACACCCAGAGGCCAAATGGAAGACAAGGCTTTGGGAGACGTGTGTCAATGTAGGTTCATCAGCTGAGACAAACTGTCCAGGCATGTTGATGATTGTAGAGGCCACAGGTGTGGGGTCGGGGTCTACCCGAGATTTCTGTATTTTTTCTCAGTCTTCCTGTGAACTTAAAATTAATTTAAAAATAAAGACTATTGTTAAAAGTAACAATAAAAAAAGAGGAAATGTTTTATTTATCTATTTGCAATTTTTGGCTGGGGCTGGGTTTAAACCCATCACCTCCAACATATGGGGCCGGCACCCTATTCCTTTGAACCACAGGTGCCACCCAGAAATGTTTTATTTGTAACTGGAAGGTTTTGTCTGGTTCTCGTGGACCTGTAGCAAATCCCCAGCATTGCCTACTTACTCCTCCTTCAAACTCTCCTTCCTTGGTTTTATGTAACAGACCAGCCCGATTCTCCAGCTAGTCACCCTCAGGGGACCCTCTTTGTCTTCCTTCCCTGGTGCTCCTTCCTTCTTGTGTAGATTTTCATTCTCCTTAGACATCTAGCTCCCACGCCAGCTCCCACGCCACCTCCCGCGGGGAGTGCACACATTCTCAATTTCCAATTACGTGACCGCTGTGCTGATGACTCCCAATTCAACCACTCAGCTCTGAGCTGTCACTAGAATCCACCGCCAAATGCCTGCCAGATGTTCCTTCTGTCATCTTGAACTCGCCACATCTCAAGCTCATGGCTTTATTTTCAAAACCAGCATCTATTCCTGCTGAGAAAAGCATTTCTCTCTGTGTCTCCTTAGGCTGGGAGCCACTTTTGAGTCCCCCTTCTCTCTTGATCTCCAAATCCAATCAGCTACCAAGGACTGTTCCTAGTGTCCAAGCCACTGTCAGTGCTCGAGGGCAGGCCCTCCCTGCCTTCCCCCAGGCACTGCGCGGACACCTCCCAATTTACCTTCCTGCCTCTAGTCCCTCGTCCCTTATCCACGCTTTAATCTGCACCGTGTGTGTCTTCTCATGATATCTTTTTGTGTAATCTCCCTCTGCATTGGGAAGCCTATGTATTTGGATCCTTGCATGGTCTAGAAAGGTCTCTTCCCATCACTGAAACCCTCGGAATCCATCACTGAGCCCTCTCATTCGGCATCTACTGTGTCCTGCCTGAGATTTCTAGTTACCGTCCTACCTGTGTCTCTTAGGTAGATTTTAATGGCAGAATAAATGTCTGTGGGCCTGAAAATGCCCACAAATAGAGCAAGGCACACCTACAACCCCCACCCCCAGCAGCCTTGACAGTTCTTTTGCTTCCTGGTGACTGTAAATGGCTGTGTTCGGAGAGGACGAGCACAGCCTTAATGAGGATGGATCCAGTGTGAAATCACGGAAGACTAATTGGTCCGGCGAGGCCACTGGCCATATTGATTATTATCTCTGTCATCAATTCCTGCTCATTTGTTTCAGCATGTCTCACCACAGACCTATTTAGATTTCTTTACCCATTTCCCTCCCCACACACTGGTGCCTCTTCCAGCCCAGCACTGCTAGCCGGTGCTGGCCTCACAGCCTCCGTTTGGGGTTTTTGCTGTGCTGCTGAGTTCTCCCATGGCCTGTTGTTGCCCTGTTCCTGCTGTTAGCCTCGCACTCATGTGATTCTATTCTAGTGGTTTCCATCTTCCCAACCCCCACATCTGTGCTATAGTGATCTGTGACGGTCCGTCTGCTTGTAACATAGACACATGTACACATGTAAAAAGCTGGACACTCCATTCTAAAGAAAAAGGCCTTAAGGTAAATATTTTGAGTCTAAATTCCAACTCAAAGATCTTGTCCTCCAAGCGGTTATCTGTCTGTTGGTCCCCTGGACAGCTTTCACTTTTTGAACCTGTGTGTCTGCATATGTTTCCTCATCATCTCAAAGGATAAGATAAATACTTGTTCTTCAAGGACAGATCAAGGGGCGAAATCTCATCCCCATCCCAACGTACATTCCAGCTACCAAGCTCCAGTCCTGTGCGGACTGGGAAGCCACGCAGAAGGCAGACACCACATTCCACCAGAGCGCAGCCCGGGGACCTGCCCCTCGCGCGCCCTCCGGCTCGGCTGTGACACTGGCCACCCCTTCAGTGCAGAGGAGCTGGTCTGCACTCCTGGGCAGTGAGGTCCCTGGCAGAATTTTTACAACACCTTTGCGGGCTTTGGAAAATTTTCCAGCAACGTTCAACTTCACGCACTTCAATTTTAGGCATTTGGAAACCTGGAAGTCACTGGACCTTTTCTCACAAATGGCAGGAAAACAGGGGCACCGTCCTGCGGGCGTTTCAGCAGCAGCAACACGGAGCTGCGGAGCACACAGCACATAGCAGCCGGCTCCTTTCGACCTTCCTGGCCCAGCACTCTCGCAGCCCTGGGCGCCCACAGTGCAATTGTTTGTTAAAAGCATTCCTGTTGCTCGCCCTGCTCCGCTGTAGCTGCTTGACATCCCCCCAGCTCTGCCGGGCTGTGTCCCTTCAGCTGTTTTCTGGGTCCCTCCCTCTTAAGTGGGTGTCTGTTCTATTCAGATAGACAGACAGTACCCCTAATCCCTTCCAAAAGGCACCTGCAGCCTCTGTCCCCTGGACTTGCTATGCCATTTTTAAATACCATATTCAGCCCCGGCTCCTCCCTGTGAACTCATGGGCCTCCAATGTAGAGCTCTGCCAGGTTCCCAGCTTCCTCCCTAGCGTTTTCATTCTGACTAGTCACCCCCTGCCCTTCCCAGCAGTTGCCCCTGCTGTGCCCCCACTGGCCAGCTTGTCCTAGAGTCCTAGATAGACCCTGGTCTGACCCTCTTACTGGCCCTGTGGTTGGGAGGGCCTCAAAAATGCCACCTCTCTCATCATAGTCACCTACCTGTGTAATGTCCACACATGCAGATTTCATATTACCCCCTGGGGTGCACAAAATCATGGGGCTAGAAGCACCTCCAGCCATTAATCTGGGTCATTCCTGAACCTTTGTTCATTCACTCACTCATTTTGTCACTGAACAGAGTTTGTTCTGCAGATTCCAGGCCCTGAGGGCTCAAAAGATAACAAAACCAACGTCCCACATGTGGTAGACCCATCTTTGATTTCATGGTTCTTTGTTGGGTTTGGGGCCAGTAAGCATTCCTCTGCGCTGACCACAGCGCCTAGATTTTCTCTTGGTGAGCACTTGTCCCCCATGCATAGTCTACAGAGATTCAAGGGGGAGTGACAGTGCCGAATATCCAGCCCTGCCTGGGGGAGGGACATGGGACTCAGAGGTTCTGACTGACCAGACACACAGTGGTTGGTCCACGCCAGTGTTGCCCAAACATTGTAGTCTCAGAAACCCATTACACTCATGAAAATCACTGTGGGACCCCAGAGGTTTTGTTTTGTTTTTGAAACAGAGCTTTAATCTGTCACCCTAGATAGAGTACTGTCACATCACAGCTCACAGCAACCTCCAATTCCTGGGCTCAAGCGAGTCTCCTGCCTCTGCTTCCCAAGTAGCTGGGACCACAGGCGCCCACCACAATGCCGGCCATTTTTTGGTTGCAGCCATCATTGTTGTTTGGCAGACCAGGGCTGGATTCAAACTCACCAGTTCAGGTGTATGTGGCTGGCGCCTTAGCCCGTTGAGCCACAGACGCTGAGCCACTCCCCAGAGTTTTTGATTATGTGAGGTGCACTTACATTTACTGTATTTGAAATTTAAACAGAGGGAAGTTCTTTTTGTGTTTTGCTTGTTTTTTGAGAAAGATTCTCCCTCTCTTTCCCATGCTAGAGTGCAGTGGCATCAGCCTACCTACCCCACAGCAATCTCAGTCTCCTGGGTCCAAGTTATTCCTCCTGCTTCAGCCTCCCAAGTAGTCAGGACTACCTGCAATGGCCAGGGTGCTCAACTCATTTTTCTAATTTTAGTAGAGATGGGGTCTCACTCTTGCTCAGGCTGATCTTAAACTACTGAGCTCAAGAAATCCTCCTGCCTCAGCCTCTCAGAGTGCTAGGTGACATGAGCCACCACTTCCAGCCTAAACAGAGGAGAGGTCATTTTTCTTTTATATTTATTTTTTGAGACAGAGTCTTAAAAGTCTTACTTTGTCACCCTGGGTAGAGTGCCATGAAGTCATCACAGCTCATAGCAACTTCAAACTCTTGGACGTGGGCAACCGTCTTGCCTCAGCTTCCTGAGCAGCTTATATTACAGGCAGGTGCCACCATGTCTGGCTAGTTTTTCTATTTTTAGTAGAGATGGGGTCTCACTCTTGCTCAGGCTATCCACCTACCTCACCCCCCAGTGTTAGGATTACAGGCATGAGCCACTGCACCGGCCTCAAGACCTCCAAGGAGAGCTTTAACTATTTATTTAATGTGCTGACACAATAGCCACATGAACAGGGTAGCCAAGGGATGATGGCAAACACACGTGGGCCCAACAACATGGCCTCCTCACACTAGTGCTCATCCAGCTACCACCCATGCCAAATGCAGCCCTGCCAGCAACAGCGGTCAGTGTGGGGCCACATATGGTTCCCCCAGAAAACCAACCAGTTTTGGGATTTCGTGATATGGGCTAATCTTACTGGAGTTAGATGATGTCTCAGAGTGGTTTTGATTTGCATTTCTCTGATGATTAAGGATGATGAGCGATTTTTCATGCGTCTGTAGGCCATGCGCATGTCTTTTTCAAAGAAGTTTCTCTTCAAGTCCTTTGCCCACCCTGAGATGGGATAACTTGTTCTTCTCTTGCTAATACATTTGAGTTCTCTGTGGATTCTGGTTATCAGACCTTAGTCAGAGACTTAACCAGCAAATATCTTCTCCCATTCTGAGGGCTGTCTGTTTGCTTTGTTAAGAAAGGGCGGTGAAGGCTATGTCAACCAGTTTGATGAAAGTATTTCAAATTGAATATAAGACCAGCATATTATACCCCATAAATACATTAATGTACACAGCTATGATTTATTTTAAAAAAAAGAAAGAAAGAAAGAAAGAAAAAAGAAAACCCACCAGTCCCCTGCTGGCAAAATGACCATATGGGACCTCTTCCATGCTGGAAGTGGTGGCGATGCATTCTGCCACCCTTCTTGCCCTCTTGACACCAAGTACTACTACCTGAAGGCTCCAGAGTGTCTGACGCCCATTCTCTCATCCACATAACGTCGCCCCCCATGTAGCATCAAGAGCTTTAGGATGGTCATGGTGGCTCATGCCTGGAATCCTAGCACTCTAGGAGGCCCAGGTGGGTGGATCGCTTGAGGACTCCTGAGGAGTCCGAGCCCAGCCTGAGTATCTCTACTAAAAATAGAAGATCCCATCTCTACTAAAAATAGAAGAAGAAAAATTAGCTGGCCATTGTGATGGGTGCCTACAGTCCCAGCTACTCAGGAGGCTGAGACAAGATGATTGCTTAAGTCCAAGAGTGAAAGGTTGCTGTGAGCTATGATGCCACAGCACTCTATCCAGGGTGACAGAGTGAAACTCTGTCAAAAGAAAGAAAGAGAAAGAGAGAGAGAAAGAACTCCACTTTACAGCAAAGGACTTGGTTCAAGACCAGCCTGAGCAAGAGTAAGACCCCGTCTCTACCCAAAATAGAAAAATTAGCTGGGCATGGAGGCAGGCGCCTGTAGTCCCAGCTACTCAGGAGACTGAGGCAGGAGGATCACTCAAACCTAGTAGTTTGAGATTGCTGTAGGCGAGGCTGATTCCAGGACACTCTAGCTTGGGCAACAGAATGAAACTCTGTCTTAAAAAGAGAAAAAAAAAATACACACACACACACATATGGTAAATTTAGAAGGGTTCATTGAAGAATAAGATGTGAGCAGAGAGGATGTGGTCAAAGAGGACTACGGAGAGTCTATTAGGAGTCTGGGCATGATAGTAAGGGACTAATGCTTTTAATCTGATTTCTTCACTAAAAGAAGAAAAAGGGATTTGGAAGAAAGATGAGCTTGATTTTGGACAAGTGGAGTTTGAAAAGCTGGGGGATATCCAGGTGGAGATGGAAATGCAAAAGAACACTGCCTGGGAACACTCTGCCTCCAGTCCCTGCAGTGCTAAGCCCTGTGGGTGACAGTTTCTGGTGGAAGCTTCTGCTGGTCTCACCGAGCTTGCAGCTGCACCTGCCACCTGGGCACCTTGGGCTTCTCATGCCAAGGGACCCCCAGGAAAGAAGAGGATCTGCATCATGGCAGGGGCTAAGGATTAGCACTTGGAGGACTTTAGAATGTGGGGGATGGTTGAAGCCATGGCCTCGGTGAGAAAACCCAAGGGAGAGGACAACTAATTTATCTTTAAAATTCCATTGGATAAGGAGATGGCAACCGTTTCCTCTTGACAGCAGTTTCTACAGTTTAACAGCTCTCAGCATCTGGAAGAATTCCCTTCGTTTAGACCCTAAATCCCTCATGATGCAGTATAATTATTTCTTCTCTGGTTCTAATTTATGCAAAACGCTTTGCATTTTGATGGCATTACACTCCCTTCACCTTTTAAAACAAAATAATCTATCCCTTCGTCCTTTCCTTGGCAAGATGAAAATTTTATTTTAACAAACATACCTAGCTAAGTTAAAAATTAATTGCATGAGGCTACTTCAGAATTCCAGGAATCAGTGAAGCTCAACAGGCCACATGCACAACCTGGGTGACCTTTGGGGGTTTTTTTCCCCCCCAGCTTATGTTCTAATCAACAACTAGCACAGATGGTGAGCTTTTCCCAAGCTCATGCTTTGCAGAATGCTTCCATGATTGTGTTTATTTCAAACTTGGAAAAGAGTGAAGAGTGTGTGTCCTCTTAAAAATAAAATCAAGCATCTTCAGTAGAAAGCTAGTCTGGCCCTGTTTGCAAGGATGATTCACTGTGGATCTGAACGGATTCCAGGCACTATTAGGGTGATGGTTTGTGTCACCACAGAGTGGACCAAATGGTGAAATAGAGACCTGGATTCAAACCCCATTCCTCTACCTAAGTGTGTGACCGGGGTCAGTCTGCCTTCTTGGTGTCAGGTGCTCATTTGTAAAATGGAAGGATAGCTGAGTGACAGTAGTGACCTTTTAAAGTCAAGCCATTTTTTGCTTACGGTTTCATAGTTTCACGGAGGCTGCCTATGCCAATAATAGACTCTACCGGCCAGACACATGGATTGATCTTCCTTTTCCTCACCCCACCACCCCACACACATAGCACAAAATATATTTGTCTATCATGGGAGTCCTCAAACTTTGCTGGATTTAATAGTCCCCTGAAGTAGTTCGTGATGGGTTATTGCTGCTAATTCCTGAGACACTTGCCCACTTGGACTTGAATTGGAATAAAGCTTGGGAATCTGGATATGTAACATTCTCCAGGTGATTCTAATGCCAGTGGAGAAACACACTTATACATGGTGGGTACAAAATACGTGTTGTTGAATGACAAAGCAATGATTCTGATAGCCTTTATTTCTCCCATTGCAGGCCATAGCTGATTTTCTAAATGTACTTCAATACTACCACCTTTTAAAGGTTTAGAAAGCAATTCTTAAGCTTGATGGGTGGTGGTAGTGATGATGGTTTGTGTCGGTAGATGATTTTATTTTGTTCTGATTTACTGTTCTAGTTTTTCTTATATAATCAAGTACTAGAAAAATAAAATGAACTTTCAGTAACTAAATAATATTATTTCCTCTTATCTTTCATGCTCTAAAACATGCTGACAAATCAGAGAAGTATATTTCAAAGAATATCTGATAGGTGTTCCTTTGTTTTCACTTCAAATGATAGTTCACCCCAAAACAGCCATAAAATAAAATTTTAATGCCTCATTTGATTCTTTTTTAAAAACTGTAGCATGTAAAGCAGTACTTAGATTATCACAGCATTAGAATGTTCTGCATGTAGATTTATTCTACAATTAAATCGTAACAGGAGACAGAATGAAGAGCTGAAGCACTGCCTGGGTAGGGCGCTGAGTGTCACGGTGCGCGGTGTGAACTGAGCGGGGCCCTGGTGGGAGCACCCCCCCCCCCGAGGCTCCGTGTCTGTTTCGCCCCTTCCATTCACCCTCTCAGCATTCAGAGAAGGCTTTTCAAACAGAAATCTGCTTACATCCCTATTATTGTGTCCCACTCCAAAAAATTTGTCCCCTCTAAAAAATTCATATACTGATGTGAAGTACCTAAGAATGTGGCTATATTTGACAATAGGGCCTTTAATGAGGTGACTAAGTTAAAATGAGGGTGGGCCCTAATCCAAGCTGACAGGTGTCCTGATAAAGAGAGAAAGAGACACCAGGACAGCACAGAGAAGGCTACGCAGAGAGAAGACGGCCATCTGCAAGTCAGGAGAGAAGCCACAGGAGAACTCTAACTTGCCAACACCTTGATCTTGGACTTTCAGCCTCCAGAATTGTGAGACAATAAATTTCTGATATTTAAGCCACCCAGTCTGTTACAGCAGCTCTTGCAAAACCGATTCAGCCTTTCTCTCTCCCTGCCCACCTCACACTGACCCAACACCATGGCCACACTTCCTTAGACACTTGCAGAGTCCCATTCCCCAAACCCAGGGCTCAACCCAGGAGGCTCTGCATGCAAAGCCTACCAGGTAGCCATCTCGGTCCTCCAGCCACATTAGGTCCCTCGCCCCTGAGCATCTGGAACACTCCTCCACTCCACTTCCCTCCCTCGCCTTCCCAGGAACATGACATCAACCAGCACTCTCTCAGGAAGGCCATCACAGACACCTTCCCTGCAGCACACCCTACTCCTAGAAGCTCTCCTTAGCTCTGGACATTTCCTTCATAGTATGTACAGGGTTTGGGATTTTTGCACATTGCATATGCATTTCTTTGATAATTTAATTCATGACTGTCTCTTCCATTTCATCCAGAGCTCTAAGAGGGTGGGGCCGCGTCTGTCTATCTCCCTGGCAAAGAGCAGGTGCTGAACCCTTCACTCTTGAATCAATGAGTGGCAGCAATTTATAGCCACTCCCAGGCCTGAGGAAACAGATGGATCGGGAGGCACAAGACAGGAGGAACTAATGCAACTTCAAGTACAGAGGGCACTTGGTCAGGGGTCTGAAAGCCAACCCTAGAAACATCTCCTCTGTTTGCAAAATGATCTTCAGTTACCAAACGAGCGAGTACTGACTCTGTTTCCTCTCCCACCCCACCCTCAGTTGGGCACTGGGGGCTCCTGTAAGCCCTGTGCAGGGCAGTCTCTGACCTTGACTGTGAAACTGTGGCCTCTCTCCTACCAAAACTCAATGTTGCCCAGTATTCTCCAAACTTCGACATCCTTTGGCCACTCACTTCCCTTCTGGCCCTTTGTTCTCCGACCTGCGCCTTTCTACTAACCCCTTAGGAAGCACCTTTCCTCTTTGGCTTGCCATTGTTCTCAGCGGGAGGAGTATCCCAATCCTACGGAGGCATTTTTGATAACAACCTGCCTCGGCCCAGTCCCCAAAGATGCCGAAGTTCGCCCTGGAAAGGAAATGGACTCTCTTACCCTCTGCTCTTAAAGGATGGGCCACATTACTTCGGACTAGCTTAGAGCTTCAGTGAATTTATTTGAGGGGTTAAACTAGCTTAATTATTTTCCAAACATTGGCCTGGGGATGATGTCAAGTTTGGTAAACACAGTGTGAGGTTCTAATTGTAAGATGATAACAACCATTATCCTGGCTGGAAGTGGGTAGCATGCCTTCTCAACTCTCCTCTCATTTGCTTCTCCCTATCTGCAAAGTCAAGAGAGGGCGCAACCACCATCCTATACGGGCAAGGAAACCTCAAAAAATTCCTGGCTCAGGCTACACATTAGAAATGGCTGTGGGGCCACAGCTCAAAGCTCTAAGTACAGGGAGCTGAAATGTCATCACTCAACACCCACAACCTCTGTCTCTGCCATTAAAACCACCACCTAATGCTTTCTGAATCCCAAATTACAGCTGTTGATGCTAAATCCACGTGGGCTAATTGAAATGCACTTGCTAATTCTTTCTCTTTTTTTCTTTCTTTTTTATTTTTATTTATTTATTATTATTGTTTTTTTGAGACAGAGTCTCACTTTGTCGCCCTGGGTAGAATACTGTGGCATCACAGCTCACAGAAACCTCAAACTCTGGGGCTTAAGTGAGTCTCTTGCCTCAGACTCCCGAATAGCTGGGACTACAGGTTCCCACCATAATATCTGGCTACTTTTTCTGTTTTAGTAGAGAAGAAAGGGTCTCACTCTTGCTCAGCTGGTCTCAAACTCCTGAGCTCAAGCAATCCACTAGGCTCAGCCTCCCAGAGTGCTAGGATTACAGGTGTGAGCCACCATGCACAACCCTGCTAATTCTTTCTTGAATGTTTACTATGTGCTAGGCACTTTTTTAGAAGCTTCAGGGTAGGGAAGAAGAATGAACCAACAGACCAGACTTTGACCCACACAGAAATGTTTTCTGCCAGGCAGAAGCCTTTCCAGAGCAGGCTGATTGGATGCCCAAATTTATGGCAATCGTGAAAAGAATAATGTGAATGCTTTTGAAAGCATTTCTTGAAATAGGCTGTTATTAGCCTAATACACACAAAAAATGCACATTTCTATTAAAATCAAATAACCAGATCCATTTTAAAAGCCTGATTTTACTACTCCTTTGTAGCTCGAAGGGAAAAGTAATATAAGACAGAAAGAATCAAAGAGATTTATTGTTTTTACCTTCTAAACCACTTGCTACATACTGTACCTGGTGCAGACCACTTTACCTCCCCCTGCCTTGGCCTCTTACCTACAATGATAGAATTACAATAGAACCTGCCCCATCGTGCTATTGGAAAGAACAAATAAGTTAACTCCTCCACAGTACCCAGGACAGTGTTTGGCACACCATAAACTGATCTCCAACACCTTTATTTATTTTCATACAAGTCATTTGCAGAAGGCATTTTGTTTACCTCTTGATGTTGAATTTTATTTTATCTTTGACTCATCACATACTCCGAGGCTGCCTTTCTGCCTTCCCTCGATTTACAATCACTTCCAATTTAATATCCGCCATGAATTTAATTAAAGTTCTGTTACTGTCTACCTCTTGTAGACCATTAATGAGGCTGTGGATCAAATGTAATAAAGATCCCTCCAGCAGCCCAGGACGCATTGTTATTAATCATTGTTTACTTCTTTTCAGCTCATGCTCATCCTTCATGGCCCTTCCTGTCAATTTCCTCACTTTGGTACTTCAGAGCGCTATGCCTATGACTCTGGGAGTCTATACCATGCTGTCACGCATCACTCCAAACCTCACTCCCACTGGGAAAAAAGATTACGTTATATCAACAGGGAGTGTTCAGAGAACAAAGAGAGTGATCTCCAATGCAGAGATTCAGGGAATTGGCCCATTTAGTTATACTCTTGATGGTTTGAATTTATACAATGATCTAAGCACAAATAACCTCTTTAAAATCAGAAAAGGCCTATGGGGTCCTCTAGCCCAATTTCTAATTCCAGTCAGGAAGCCCCCTACTTGCTACTCAACACATGGTTTCTGGCCAGACACAGCATGGAATGCCTGCAATCCCGGCTTTGGGAGGCTGAGGGAGGAGGATCACTTGAAGCCAGAAATTCTAAGCTGTGGTGTGCTATGACCACACCTGTGAGTCACCACTGCACTAGGCAATATACAAAGACTCTGTCTCTAAAATTAAATATACGTATGTGTGTGTGTGTGTGTGTCTCAATATGCGTCTATATATATACATATACAGTTCCTGGACCAGCAGCATCAGTATTTCCTGGGAGCTTGTTAGAAAAACAGAATCTTGAGCTTCACTCCACACCAGAATCTGCTTTTTTTTTTTTTGAGACAGATTCTCACTCTATCAGCAACCTCAAACTCTTGGGCTTGAGCAATCCTTTTGCCTCAGCCCACCGAGTAGCTGGACTACACACATGTGTCACTATGCCCGGCTCGTTTTCCTGTTTTTAGAGATCAGATCTCTTGTTCTTTCTCAGGCTGAGCTCAGGCAATCCATCCACCTTGACCTCCCGGAGTGCTAGGATTACAGGCAAGAGTCACCTACCTGGCCCAAGAATCTGCTTCTTGATATGATAATTTATATGTATATCAACATTTAAGAATCATTGTTCTACCCAATACCCATTACAGGTGATCTGAGAACCAATAAATAGTTTAACAAAGCTCTGTGAGAGAAAGCGTGTGTGTGTGTGTGTGTGTGTGCTGGCCCTGGGATTAGAGCTTTCAAACATCATAAAACTCTTTTCCAAGTGCAATGAACTTTAAAGGGCTATTCTTAAAATGAAGAGATTGGTCATCTGCTCCTAAATTCTCACCTTATTACTTTTGACCTTGAGCTTGATTCTTTCTTCCCCCTGCCTTTCTCTGAGCCATTTGATTTGCCCTGTTTGTTTTCTAGTTCCTACTTGGGAAATTGGGCACTGAAATACCAGGAAGGATTAATGTTTATCTCACTGTCAACCTAGTTTCTGGATGGGTGGGTGTTTGCTCAGCAGCTGGGGCCTGTATGCAGAGGTAGTGTACCTGTGACCCATGCACACCAGTGCTTGTGAGTTTAAAGTTCAACTAAACTGGGGGTAATCAGGTTGGGGCAGTGGCAGAGTACAGGCTGGGTTTGCCTTTGCTTCCAGGTTTGTTAATTTTTTTGAGACAGAGTCTCACTATGTTGCCCTCCATAGAGTGCTGGGGCATCACAGCTCACAGCAACCTCAAACTCTTGGGCTTAAGTGATTCTCTTGCCTCCACCTCCCAAGTAGGTGGGACTATAGGTGCCTGCCACAACACCCAGCTATTTTTTGGTTGCAGTTGTCATTATTGTTTAGCAGACCTGGGCTGGGCTCGAACCCACCAGCCTCAGTGTATGTGGCCGGTGCCCTACTCACTGAGCTATGGGCACCAAGCCTGCTTCCAGGTTTTGAGCTGCCATTTGAAAATTAAAGAAGGGTCTGCATGGGTGATGCCCATGGCTTAAAGTAGGGCACTGGCCCCATATACCAGAGGTGGTAGGTTCAAACCTAGCCCCAGCCAATAAATAAATAAATAAATAAATAAATAAATAAAATAAAGATGGGCCTGCTAAACCAAAACATGCCAGTGCTTTTTAGTGGTTTTACTAAAAGATTCAGGCAAGTATAGTATATGTTGCAAGATGCCAACAGGGACTTCTTTCCTGAATCCCTCTCAATTCCATATTGGCTTAGGTTAAATAAAATAATAATTCAAAGTCATTGCAGACTTCCCAGCTAAAGTCTTCCCAGTGAGCAGAGGTCACATCTCACATGCCTTTCAGGGGACACCAGGTGGTACCACTGAGGAACCAGGAGTTTTAGAGACCTGGGCTCCTCAATCTGATTTTCCAACTGTGAAATGGAAATAATAATAGGGTTATTGTGAGAATTTGAAGAGCATAAAACAGACGCGCACATGGAAAGTGCTCAGTGAGCTCGATAAACACCATTGATCGTTGTCACCCATGCTCATCTCTCCTTCCAGCGACAAAGCAAGAAGGCTATAGAATGGCTGCTCTCACAATGAAATATAGGTTCTGGTTTCCTAGGCATTTATCAGTTAATTTCTCTCTGTACCTCTAATGACTTGTATGTCTGTAAGAAGCCTTGAAAATGATTGCAGAGCTGGCTTAATGAAAAGTGAGAAACGCCTAATGTAACCAAAGCCACACATTTTCATTTTCATGATCCCTGAAATGGATGAAATTTCCCTCCAAGGTTTAGGTTCTCTCCTATGTGAGAAGAGCATTTGAACATCCATGGGAGGGTGGGAACGGGGGAGACCAGATACCTGATGCAGACAGTGAAATGAATGAAATCAAGATAATTAGATGCTGCTGAAATACCTACATGTTTTCTAAAAACCAGGAGAAAACACCGATTGGACGGAGCTGACAGATTGCATCTTGTTGCCTAGCACTGGTCTGAAGTGATTGCAGGTTGCTAGGCAACCCATCCTCCTGGGCTTGGTGATCCAACAAACAGCAGAGGCTTTTCCTCCTGCTCTACCCTGCTGCCCCTCACGAGCTCTCATCTATAAGATTCACAACTGATTAAGGTTTCCTCTGGACTTTTTTTCCGTTTGGATTGGGCGCTGTGTGTAGGATTGCCAGTGCTCTAGAGAACCAGGCTGCCTACTTACAGAATGCCTCAGGGCAAAAAACAAATGATTCTCTAAAGATTAAACCGTGTTGAGATTGAAGCCTGAATTCTGGAGTATAGGGCATGAATCTGAACCATTGCATGTGGAAATTATCACATTACCAATTTCATCAAAGGTGGATTGGTCTGGTACTGGGTTGGAATGCCCACAACCAAGTTACAGAGTCATTCAAACAGAAGGGAAAGCGAGGGTATCCTCATCGCCCTAAATTATTTGAGGGGTGGAGAGAGGAAAGGTGTTTTTCTCTAGCAAGGAGCTTCCTCTAACTGCTCACAGGTTTACTACACTTTCTAGCAAATCTGCTTTCTAAATATAAATGACTGATACCAGCTTATTCTTACCCTAACCTGCTCTTCCCTTGAGTGTTGACTTTATGAAGGTACGAGGTAGAATTTCAGGAAGGAGGGAGAGAAAGCAATCTTTCTTCCACTTTTCTCCCCTCACTTCCCTTCTGTTTAACGTAAATCATAACACAAAGTGGTAATCTGTTTACCTGGCTTACACTGGCTCCTATTCTCTTTGGACTTCTTTTGACAAAAGATACTAACACATTCAAGCTAATATTGCTGATCATACACTATTAAAAAGAGGTATTTGCTTTAGTTTTGCCAGGCTTACTGGCACTTTCTGGGTTAATAGGATGGTGATTTTCATTTTGAGCAGGGTATTGTGTTTTCTCCCCTTCCATTTATTCGGTGTTTATAACCTTTCAAAGTGTTTTCACATCTATTATCCTACTGTTCTATAAACCCCTATGCTATGATGCATGGAAATTGATTACAATGCTGGAGAAGGAAACCACAGAGCATAGTGGGAATGAAATTCACTCCACAAACTCAGGTGCAAAAGGAATAATATTCTATTTAGAGCAACTTAATTCCAAATTGAGGCCCCCATCCCAACGGGTTGGAAGAAAATTCAGTATCAGTCAATTCTGCCCTAAAATCCAGGAGGTCTGGGAGGTGCCTGTGAAATGGACAAAGGGTCTTTTGCCTCCAGTCTGTGGTCATACTGCTGGCATTCTCTGATCCTAGCTGACGTGGTACCCTGAACCCCTTACCTGTCATCACACGGGTGATACACAGATTCTATGCTGAGTCATGGATCCCACAGGCCCCGACCAGCTATCTCCTCTGAGGTCCACGCCTCTGCTCCACCCTCTGATCTCCGTCCCTTCTTGTCTCTGAGGAATCTTCTCTCCTTTTCTGACTGCCTCTCCTATGCCTTACCCCTCACCAATCTCGAGTTACATCTTCAACGGTTTAAGATTTCAAAACACACAGAAGCAATTATTTTCAGCTTGTTCTTCTTTTAGTCCTGAAAAAATCCCTGAGATAAAGAGAAATAACGAAGGATGTTAACTGTCTTTTTGAAACTGTGTGTGGGGAGGGGAACAGGGTATAAAATATAAATTAAAAGTCTAAGAAATATATTCAGTTTTGTAAAGGAAGGAGACCCTGTCATATGCTACAACATGGAGGAACCTTGGGGACATTATGTCAAGTAAAATAAACCAATCGTGAAAAGATAAAAACTACATGATTCCACTAATGTGAGGCATCTAGAGTATTCAAATTCATGCAGACAGAAAGTTTTGGTGGCCCCATGGCTCCAGGATGTAATCCTAGCACTCGGGGAGGCTGAGGAAGGTGGATCCCTTGAGCCCAGGCATTTGAGACCAGCCCAAGCAAGAGTGAGAATCCATCTCTACTAAAAATAGAAAAACTACCTGGGGGTTGTGGTAGGCACCTATAGTCCCAGCTACTTGGGAAGCTGAGGCAAGGGGATCTCTTGAGCTCAAGAGATTGAGGTTACTGTGAGGTATGATGACACCACAGCACTCTATCCAGGGCAAGAGAGTAAGACTCTCAAATAGAAAAGAAAGAAAGAAAAATAGAAAGAAAGAAAGGAAGGAAGGAAGGAAGGAAGGAAGGAAGGAAGGAAGGAAGGAAGGAAGGAAGGAAGGAAGGAAGAAAGAAAGAAAAAAAGAAAGAAAGAAAGAAGGAAAGAGGAAGGGAAGGAAAAGAGGGAGGGGGAGGGAAGGGAGGGGAGAGAGGGAAGGAAGGGGGTAGGGAGGGAGGGAGGGAAATTGCTAGGGGCTGGGGAAGGGGGAAATGAAGAATTGTTTAATGGAGACAGAGTTTCAGTTCTGCAAGTTAGACATTTTAGGGTAGGAAAGAGAAGTTGTCTTTATCCAAGTAGGATGAGGACTTTCTTTTCATCCTTTTCCAGTTATGCTTTTTTCCTACCACTAAAACACTTTTTGGGACCACCTAAGACCTACATCTTGCCAAAGCAATCAGTCAAAAAGCAATCAGTCAATTCTTTGTCCATTCTTATCTGCTGCCTCAGCCTACTTCCCTTCTTAACTTGGAATTCCAACAGGCATCTCTCAATGAACATGACCAAAACAAAGCTATGCCTTTTCTCCCCCAAATCTGTCATCGTGGTCTTTGGAGCCTCATCCATATTGAGAATGGCAACTCTGTCTATCAGATGATCAGTCCCAACTCCTAGAATCATCCTTTCTCTTTTCCTCATGCTCAATATTGAATCCATTAATAGACACATCAGTTCTATCTGCAAAATAGATCGCAAATCTAATTGATCCCATTTCTCCCCATCTCCATTGGCATAATCCTAACCCATTCTCCATGGTCTCTGACCTGGATTTCTGCAACTGCCCTACTGTAGGGTGGACGTTCATCTCTTCCAAACTTCATGTTGAAATGTGATTCCCAATGTTGGAGGTGAGGCCTAATGGGAGGTATTTGGGTCATGGGGGCACGTCTCTCACGAACAGATTAATGGCCCCCCTCTGGGAGAGGGTGAGTTCTCACTCCATTAGTTCCCAGGAGAGCTAGTTGTTAAAAACAGCCTAGTAACTCCCCTCTTTTGCCACGTGGTCTCTGCACACGCTGGCTCCCTTCACCTTTCACCACGAGGAGAAGCAGCCCGAGGCCCTTGCCAGATGCAGATGCTGGTGCCAAGCTTCTAGTACAGCCTGCAGAACGAAGCCAGGTATATCCTTCTTCTTTTGAAACCACCCAGCTCAGGTATTCCTTTTGTGGCAGCACAAACTAAGCCATGCCCCCTAGCTCCTCATGCACCTAGCCTGTCCTTCACACAGCAGCCATGTGGTCTTTACAAATAAGATCACATCACTCCCTTCCTTAAGGTGATAATTACAGTTAACACAAAATTCGAACTATCTCACTGAACCTGGACGGGCACAATGTAAGGGTACAGGACACACTTCCTTGATGAAGGGCTCAAGGGCAACTCAGACTACCTTACAAATACCATGTAACCTAATCATGAGGTCCCTCAAATTAATCTGAAACTTTAAAAATTAAAAATGAAAACTTCAAACAGTCTTATGACGTTATCCCAGACCTGGAGGGCCCGTACGGCCAGCCTGATGCCTCCTCTGTCACTTTACCTGTCCCACGCCCCCTCCCAGTTACCAGCCACCCAGCTCATATGAGTCCCTGAACCTGCCAGGCTCCCCTCCTCTAGGGCCTTAGCAGTTGCACCCTCTGGAACCCGTTCCCAGTCCTCACTCAGCTCTTCACCTGCTCAGAAGTCCTCCTGGGTCCCAGCTGAAGCGCCTCCCCATCACTCTACTCCCCACAGCACTCTTCAGCATCTGCCATCCCCTTACTATGCACACCTGCTGAGAATGAATGCGGACGGAATGAGAGTGGGGTTCTTTGCTGGGCTTGTCCCCTCTGTTTCCCTGGAACAATGCTTGTTGTGGCTGACGCCTACCTGAGGTCCCCAAACCTTACTGTTCATTGTAATCACCAGAGATGATGAGCAGTCAAAAATACACCTTCCATGTGACTTTAAAGCTCTTTTGAAAACATACAGCCTCCTGGGTCCCAATCCCAGGATCAGGGGCAAAGGGGCCTAGAAGTCTCTGGTTCTCTGAGGCAAGAAATGTTTAAGCTCAAGAGTTTGAGGTTGCTGTGAGCTGTGACACCGTGGCACTCTACCAAGGGTGACATAGTGAGACTCTGTATCAAAAAAAAAAAAAAAAAGGTCTCTGGTGCTAACAGGCTTCTGCACAGTTGGCCAGACACCATGGAGTGTGACAATCAGCACATCGGCACCACCAGGAGAAGAGGGGCTGTGAAGTGTGGGAAGGGCCTTGCAGGACAAGGCAATGCGTGCGAGCTGGGAAGTTGGTCACGTCCAGAGCAGGGCCAGGAGAGGACTTCTAGTCAGGAACAAGAGAATTAGATGACAGCAGTGCAGAAAACACCAGCAAAAGCCATAGATTAAAAACAGGAATGAGGGCCACAAATTCCTTGTACTTGGGTTAACCTGAGAGAAGTTCATCTTTCAAAGAGAGAAACGGGTGTTTGCTCACAATTTAAGACTCCTTAGCATGGTTCAAGGATCCAGAGCAGGTCTTTCCTCAAGAAGTGTTGACTGCCAGTCATGGTGGCTCACGCATGTAATCCCAGGCCAAGGAGGGTGGATTTGCTTGAGCTCAGGAGTTTGAGACCAGCCTGAGCAAGAGTGAGATGACACCACTCCTTCAACCCCACACATACCCCACCCCCGCGACCCCTGTCTCTACCAAAAATAGAAAGACTAGCAGGGCATATAGTCCCAGCTACTTAGGAGTCTGGGGCAAGAGGATTGCTCAAGTCTTAGAGTTTGAGGCTGCTGGAGCTGTGGTGCCATGGCACTCTACTCAGGGGAACAGAGTAAGACACTGTGTTAAAAAACAAACACAAACAAATAAACAACAAATATTTTCTCCCATTCTGAGGGCTGTCTGCTTGCTAAACTTACTATATTATTGGCTGTACAGAAGATTTTAATTTGATCAGGTCCCAGTAGTGTATCTTTGATACTGCTTCAATTGCCTGGGGAGTCCTCCTCATAAAACATTCACTCAAGCCAATTCCTTCAAGAGTTTTCCCTGCACTTTCTTCTAGAATTTTTATAGTTTCATGTCTTAAGTTTAAGTCCTTAACCCAATGAGAGTCTATCTTAGTTAATGGTGAGAGGTGTGGGTTCAGTTTCAGCCT
>CAUYON010025731.1:0-14496 GCA_963573935.1 Arctocebus calabarensis | reverse complement strand
ATATAGTGATCAAGAAAATGCCATGAAGGCTATCTGTAACAGTACGATCAAAACATTTCTGAATGTATATGAATCGTGCCCTATGATTGCACCAATGTACAGAATTATGATTCAATAAAATTATAAAAAAAAAAGAAATGTTAGAAATGACATAAAGGGAATTTAATATGTAGATGGTAAAAACAATGAAGGAAATTGCAGAGAAAGTGGAAAATAACCCCCCCAAAGCCAAAAACAGAATCAAATAAGAGATAAATTGTATGAATAATATAGAAAGGATAGAGCAGAGCTTAAAGAATTGAAGCAGTCAATAAGGGAATTTAAAGATGCAGTACAAAGTATCAGTAACAGATTAGACCATAGAGAAGAAAGAATCTGAGAGGTAGAGGATAAAGCTCTTTAGCTAACATAGGCAGCCAAAGAGACAGAAAAAAAGAGAAACACTCTCTTAGAATGTTCACTATGAGAATTATGGGACTTTATGAAGAATATCAACATATGAGTTATAGGTATCCCAGAAGGGAAAGAAGAATGCCCCAAAGGAATGGAAGCCCTATTAGAGGATATAAAAAATTAAAATTTTCCAAGTATCCCCAAAAGATTCTGACACACTCATTTCAGAGAGATATCAAACCCCAGATCACATGAACTCAAGTACAGCTTCCACAAGAGACTCAAACACAAAACTCCTGGGAGTGATCAGAAAATACAGTGAGGCTATAAAATCAATGTTTACAAATAAATAGCCTTTATATATGCCAATAACAGCCAACTTGACAAGCAAATCAAGGACACAATTCCCTTCACAGTAGCCTCAAATAAAAAGAAATACTTAGGAATATACCTAACAAAGGAAGTGAAAGATATTTTCAAGGAAAATTATCACACCCTCAGAAAAGAAATCACAGAAAACACTAAGAAGTGGAAGAACATGCCATGCTCTTGAATGGGAAGAATCAACATTGTCAAAATGTCTATTTTGCCCAAAGCAATCTACATATTAAATGCAATCCCCATTAAAATACCAACATCATGTTATGAAGATCCAGAAAAAATAATAGTTTGTATACTATGGAACCAGAGAAAACCCCATATAGCCAAGGCTAATCTTAGTAATAAAAACAAAGCTAGTGGCATCATACTACGGGACTTCAGCCTATATTACAAGTCCACAGTAATCAAAATATCATGGTTTGGGCACAAAATAGAGACATAGACATATGAAACAGAAGAGAAAAGGAAGATATGAAACCAGTCTCTACTTGCTATTTGAATTTTAATAAGCCAAACACAAGCATACAGTGGGGAAAAGAATCCCTATTCAACAAATGCTGCTTGGAGAACTGGATAACCAAATGTAAAAGACTAAAACGAGACCCACACCTTTCACCACTCACAAAAATTGACTCAAATGGATAAAAGATTTAAATCTAACACAGAAAATGATAAAAAATCTAAGAAAAACGTGCAGGAAAAACTCTTGATAATGTGGGACTGAGGAAAGATTTTATGACAAATACTTCTGCGGACATCACAACAGCAACAGAAATTAACAATTCTGATATGAGGAAAATTAATGACCTAGTACACTGTGGGGGTGAGGGAAGGGGAGAGCAGAGAAAGGATAGGAGGAAGAGGGTGGGAGGTCATGGTGTATCACCCACCTTTTGGGAGCTGGACACAATTATAAGAGGGACTTTATCTAGCAAATGCAATCAATGTAACCAAGTTCTTTGTACCCTCAATGAATAAAAAAAAGAAGAAAAGCATTTTAACAACTCTGTCAATTTTGTGGTATCACCTATTGCTTGACATTTTAATGTTTTTTTAATGTTTCAATTTCATTTAGCATACAAATAATTAGGTTACACTGATTGCATTTAATGCAACATTAAAAAATATAACAACATTTAAAAAATGGGACTTAATTAAGCTTCTGCACAACTAAGGACACAACACTTAAAGCAAAAAGACTACCTTTAGAATAGGATAAGATGTTTTCAGTTTATGAATCTGAAAAATGGTTAATAACTAGAATCTACAGAGAATTCACACAGAATTAAGAGTAAACATTTTTATCTACTACAGATAAGAGATATGAATGGAACCTTTTCTGATCAAGAGAGATGAGTGGCAAACAAATATGTCAAAAAATGCTCATCCCTGATGTTCAGAGAAATGCAAATCAAAACCACCCTGAGACATCACCTAACACCTGTAGAGAATAGCCCACCTCACAATCTCAAAGCTGCAGATGCTGGCGTGGATGTGGAGAGAAGGGAACAACTTCACATTGCTGGTGGGACTGCAAACTAATACGAACTTTTTGGAAGGAATTGTGGAGAATCCTCAGAGAACTCAAATTAGACCTCCAATTTGATCCTGCAATCCCATTACTAGGCATCTATCCACAAGAAAAAAAAATCATTTCATCATAAGGACATTTTCACTAGACTATTTATCACAGCTCAATTTGCAATGGCAAAAATGTGGAAACAATCTAAATGCACACCAACCCAGGAATGGATTAGCAAGCTGCAGTATATGCATACCATGAAATATTATTCAACCATTTAAAAAGATGGAGACTTCACAAGTTTTGTATTAACTCGTTAGAGTTGGAACACATTCTTCTTAGTAAAGTATCATAGGAATGAAGCAATGTACTCAATACTAATATGAAGCCAGTAGACAATGTAATACATACACTAGTAAGAGAGAACTCAAATCAATTCAAGGCAGGGGTCAGGAGAATGAGGGAGTGGGGAGAGGGGAGGAAGGAGTGGGATGAGGAATAGGGTGTATAGCATACTTTGCTGGTAGATAACAATTATAAGAGGGACTTTACCTAACAAATGCAACCAGTGCAAACTAATTCTTTGTATGCTCAATGAACCTGAATTAATAAAAAAGCATGAAAAAAGACAAGCAATGGGTGCTATCAAAAAGTTGACAGAGTTGTAATTATTTGAGAAAATATTTAATGCACCCATGGTAAAATCTAACCAACCAACCATCCAATGAATAAAAGCACTTCAACAAATAATAGTGTATATACTGGGCTAGGGGATGAGCAAGATGGGTGACTGGAAGCAGCTTCCAAAAAAGGCTCCTGTCCAAAAGGGAAGATAACCTTCAGAAACTGCACAATTAAGCTGAATACTAGGAGCCCAGCCGAGAGAGAGAAGTGATTTCTGGGTCACCTCTGCTGAACAGGCTGCAACCCCAAGAAAGCAAGCTTCAGGTACAAAATTCATCTGAAAGGAAGCATGTCCATCCCCTACCCCAAGAAAGTGCCGAGTTTTTTGCTTTTCTGTTTTCTTTCTTTTTTTTCTCCTCTTTTGCTCCTGTGGGTTTTCTACAGACAAGTGGCAAACTGTAGACCTCTTGTCTCACCCCACAGAAGAGTGCTGTGGGAAGTGGGGTGTGCTTCCCCTGAACACCCTGATGTGACTCTGAAAACTCTATTGCTAGGCAGAAAAACTAAAGTTTTCTCCACCATTCTGAACTTACTGTACACCCTTCTCCCCTTACCTGATGAACCGGAAGCCTAACCCCCACTGAGACTGAGGGAGGAGGTCCCTTAGCAGTGCTCCCACCCACGCCTGCTGGAACAAGTGCCCCACCGGGAAAAGACTCCAGAGGGGCTGTGGCGAGCCTCCCTCCCTCCAGCCAGGGAAGCTGCAGGTGAGTGCCTGGCCTTGTGCCCTGTGCTTGCCAGGCTTCCGCAGGCCCGCCATCTGCTAGAAACTCTAACGGCAACTGCCAGACCACTGCAGGTCTGCCCCTGGCCAGGAACTCCCCTGGTGACCACATGGGCCTCCACCTGGCACCCACAGGGACCCCACAGGACCGACCCTGTCCAGTAAATCCCCTGGCAACCATGCGGCCCTGCACCCTGAGCCTGCAGGGCTTCTGCAGTCCTGCCTTCTGCCAGGAACTCCGCCGGCAAACGCCAGGCCTCCACAGGTCTGCCCCCAGCCAGGAAATCCCCCGACAACTGTACGGGCCTCTGCCTGGCACCTGCAGGGCCACCACAGGCCCACCTCTGGCCAGGGAAAGCCACGGTGACCACACAGGCCTCTACCTGGCACCCACAGGGCCTCTACAGGCCAGCCTTCTGCCAGGGACTTCGCCGGAGACCTCCAGGCCTCTGAAGGCCTGCCCCCAGCCAGGAACTCCCTTGGCGACTGCCTGGCCCTGCATCCCATGCTTGCCTGGCTTCTGTAGGTCTGCTTTCTGCCAAGGACTCCTCCCGTGACCGCCAGGCCCCCGGCCAGGGTCAATCCTGGCGACTGGCACGCATGGGGACTCTGTAGGTGAGCCTTCTTCCAGGGAACCCCCCGGCCACCGCCAGGCCTCTCTGCAGGACCCCACCAGTCAAAAACTTCCTGGACAGCCGCGCAGCCCTGTGCCCACCACTTGAAGGACCAGAAGCAATGGTGAAAAACAACAATGGGGCAGAATAAATGGAAAAACTCTGGCAATATGAGTAATCAGAGTACACCAACCCCTCCAAGTAAAGAGAACTCTGAAACTTTAAGAAAAGAAATAGCTGAAAATGTTAACAAATGGAAAAACATACCATGCTCATGGCTGGGTGGAATCAATATTGTTAAAATGTCTATACTACCCAAAGCAATATATAATTTTAATGCAATTCCTATTAAAGCTTCATTTCATATTTTAAAGATCTTGAAAAAATAGTACTTCATTTTATATGGAATCAGGAAAAACCTCAAATAGCCAAGACATTACTCGAAATAAAAACGAAGCAAGAGGAATCACGCTACCAGACCTGTGACTCTACTATAAATCGATAGTGATCAAAACAGCATGGTAGTGGCACAAAAACAGAGAGGTTGATGTTTGGAACAGAATAGAGAACCAAGAGATGAATCCAGCTACTTACTGTTACTTGATCTTTGACAAGCCAACTAAAAACATTCAGTGGGGAAAAGACTCTCTATTTAACAAATGGTGCTGGGTGAACAGGCTAGTGACCTGTAAGAGGCTGAAAGTGAACCCACACCTCTCACCATTAACTAAGATAGACTCTCACTGGATGAAAGACTTAAACTAAAGACACGAAACTATAAAAATTCTAGAAGAAAGTGCAGGGAAATTTCTTGAGGGAATGAGCTTGGGTGAATATTTTATGAGGAGGACTCCCTAGGCAAGTGAAGCAGTATCAAAGATACACTACTGGGACCTAATCAAATTAAAAACCTTCTGTACAGCCAAGAACATAGTAAGTTTAGCAAGCAGACAGCCCTCAGAATGGGAGAAAATAGTTGCAGGTTATGCCTCAGACAATGGTTTAATAACCAGAATCCACAGAGAATTCAAACGTATTAGCAAGAAAAGAACATGTGATCCCATCTCAGGATGGGCAAAAGACTTGAAGAGAGACTTCTCTAAAGAGGACAGGCGCACAGCCTACAGACACATGAAAAAATGCTCACCATCCTTAATCATCAGAGAAATGCTAATCAAACTATTTTGAGATATCACCTAACTCCAGTAAGATTAGGCCACATAGCAAAATCCCAAAACCAGAGATGTTGGCATGGATGTGGAGAAAAGGGACCACTTCTACACTGCTGGTGGGAATGCACACTAATACGTTCCTTTTGGATGGATGTTTGGAGAATAATTAGAGATCTAAAAATTGACCTGCCATTTGATCCTATAATTTTTTTCTTAGGTATATACCCAGAAGACCAAAAATCACATTATAACAAAGACATCTGTACCAGAATGTTCATTGCAGCTCAATTCATAATGGCTAAGTCATGGAAGAAATGTAAGTGCCCATTGAATCACGAATGGATTAATAAATTGTGGTACCTGTATACCAGGGAATATTACACAGCCTTAAAGAAACATGGAGTCTTTACCTCTTTCATGTTTACATGGATGGAGCTGGAACATAGTCTTCTTAGCAAAGTAGCTCAAGAATGGAAGAAAAAGTATCCAATGTACTCAGCCCTAATTTGAAGCTAATTTATAGCTGTCTTATGAAGTATATAACCCAAGTATAACACAAGAATATGGGGAAAGGGGTGAGGGTAGGGATAGGAGGGTGGAGCTTGGGGTGTAGGGAGGGTAATTGGTGGGGCCACACCTACGGTGCATCTTAGAAGGGTATAGGCGAACCTTACTAAATGCAGAATATAAATGTCTTCATGTAATAACTGAGAAAAAGCCAGGAAGGCTATGTTAATCAGTTTGATGAAAATAGTTAAGATTATATATGAAACCAGCACATTGCACCCCTTGATTGCACTATTGTACACAGCTATGATTTAATAATAAGGACAGTAACATAAAATAATGTATATACTTGAAACAAGAGAAAAAATAGAAATTCTCACAAAGAATTAGAAGATATGAAGAACCAAATGAAATTTTTGAAAACTAAAATAACCAAAATAAAATGTAAAAGTTGTTGGGGGGCAGAGCCAACAGCAGAATGAATATCACACACACACACACACACACACAAAATCAATAAGCAGAAAGTTAAAAAGAAATAAAAATATTAGCCAAACTCAACACGAGAGAGAAAGAAATTAGATGGAAAATGTCAACAGAACTTCAGAGATCTGTGAAACTATAAAAAAAAACAATTACCATTTGTGTTGGTGGAGTCTGAGAAGGAAAGAAAAGGAGGGAGAGGTAGAAAAAGTACTTCAATAGGTGTTGGCTGAAAAATCCACAAATTTGTCAAAAGATCAAAGTTTCCAGATTTAAGAACCTGAGTGAGTCCAAATCAGAAGGTGTGTGATCTTCATTCTGATGTTGGCTCTGCCCCCTGACAACTTTTACATTTTATTTTGTCTCAAAAAAAAAAAAGAAAGAAAAAAAGAAGTTTTGTTATTAGTGCATGCTCTTTCTCTTTCACACACACACACACACATACACACACACACAGATAAATATGTGTTTGACGATCCCTTAGTGTGTTCAAGCTGTTGTAAAAAGTATCATAAACCTAGTGGCTTATAATCAATATAAATTTATATGTTACAGTTCTTGAAGCTGGGAAATTCAACATCAAGATGAAAATAGATTCAGTGTATGGTGAGGGTCTGCTTCTTCATAGATAGACATCTCTTTGTTGTGTCTTCACTAAGCAGAAAGGGCAAGTGGTCTCTTTGGAGCCTCTCTTGTAATGGCACTAATCCTATTCATTATGCCTTTACCCTTATGACTTAATCACCTTCTGAGGACCTCATATCCTAATACCGTGTATTTTTTGGAGTTAGGATTTCAACATATGAAATTAGGGAAAACACAAATATTCATACGATAACAAATGATGACAATATTTTAATAAAAATATACGTACCAGCAAAATGTAATTCCTTTAGCTATCTAAAAGGTGTAAGATATCATCATCAAAATTTCCCTACCCTTAGTCCTCTTCCCTTAATGGGAAGTTAGTATTATTTTGGTATATGGGCACATCATCTTCCTTACTACCAAAGGTGATGTGGATAAAAACGTCCAGAATGGGATTTTTTCCATTAAACAAGCCAAATGTACTACATTATTGAATAAGTCAGATGTGGAGTATTTCTTTAGTGTAGAATTGTTTTTCATCTGTAATCAACATTCCAGGTAACATACTGGAAGGTGAATATGTGTGATATATATTTGGGGAGGGTGTCAGAGTCTCACAATGTGACCTTTGGTAGAGTGCTATAGAGTGCTATGGTGTCACAACTCACAGCAACCTCAAAGTCTTGGGCTTAAGAGATTCTCTTACCTCAGCCTCCCAAATAGCTGGGACTACAGGTGCCTGCCACAATGCCCAGCTACTTTTGTTTTTTTTTATTATTATTATTGTTGTCTTTGTTGTTTGGCAGGCCTAGGCCAGATTCAAACCCATCATCCCTGGTCTATGTGGCTGGTGCCCTAGTCGCTGAGCTACAGGCACTGAGCCTACGTGTGCATATATTGTGGTTTTGCCTTTTTCCAAACATCATGTACTTATTCATTTTTGTATTGGTCACCTTCTCTATTTAGAACAAGCTATATGAATGCAAGGACCATTCTGGCAAGTTTATTACAGTATTGAACACTGTATGGCACATAGTTGGCACTCAACACAATTTGTTTAGTGCAGTAAAGTCATACAATTATAAGAAACATGTGTATTTCAGTTTCTCTTTACTGTCCACAATTAAATTCACCCTCTTCTAAGGACAATTCAGGATTAGAATATTATCTTCTAGTACCACTGAAATTCTTCATCTTCAAGATATTAGGTGAAAATTTATTTGACTATGTTTTACTACTGAAAGACAAACTGTGGAGTCAGTTAGGCTGTTTGGCTTCATAAACATTACTGATTAATTTTCTAAGACAAGGATGTCCAAATTTTGGCTTCTCTGCACCACAGTGGAAGAAAAAGAATTGACTTGGATCACGCGTTAAGTACACAAACACTAATGAATGAAAGAAAAAAAATTCTATGCATAATTTTTATGATATCTGCCATCACAGATAAGCAAAAATTGTCCTCACATAATAATCCTAATTATGCAGGGGCCCATTTAGAGATTCTTTTAATATCATTGAGCAGGTTCCAAGTTTGCAATCATTAATATAGAAAATGTACATACCTAAGTAGTAAAAAATCTTTGTTCTTTCATATTTTTATTATAAAAGTAAAAGAAAAGTAAGCAACATAAACCTAGTGGGATGTGTGACATTATATTTGAGAAGCTAATGCATCGGTATCCGATTCAATGGTAGTGGTTACAATTTTTAGTGTGTTCTCAAGGTGCTCATCAGATATTATGGTTCTAATTTTACTGCTAATGTGCTCCATTCTTGAAAATAGTTGCTTGCAAATGTAGGTGCTGCCAAAAAGTGGTATATGAATAATGCATGTTGGTGAAGTGAGGGATATTTGTCTCTATGAAGATAAGACCTATAAAAGTCCAGCAAAGACACATGCTACAATTTTTCTTTAAGTTGAATGCCAGATTCCAGCTCTCTGCATTCAATTTGAAAATTGTAAGGTAACATTTTTATGTTGACTGAAAGTGGAGTTGCAAATGAACCAAAATATTAACTATTTACCCCAAAATCTTGAAATTTGTTTTCAATTTCTTTTATTATATTATAGGGTAAGCCTGAATATCTTTTTCTGATCATAGGACTGTGTTTAGTAAAGGTATCAAAAGGCAAGAAGTTGTTCACTTTAATTTGAGCTTATTATAATATCAGTTCCATTTGGAACACTATTTATTGTTTGAAACATTGTATTATTGTATAGATATGTAAGTTTTTTTGACTTTGAAGGCAAGTGCTTAATTCATTTAAATTAATAGTTAAATCAGTTACAAATGCTAAAATTGCGAGCCAGTTTTTATTGTCAAATTATGGCACAAATTTCGTTTTTGATTCTCTGAACGACCTGATGATATGTTGGAAATCATTAAATCATTTCAACACTTGTCCTCAACTTAACCATCTTATTTCAGAAAAGTGGTGATGTTACCATAGTCAGAATCAATACTTTCATGGAATTCCTGGAGTTTTTTAATTTTTTTTTTAATTTCAAATTAATACGAGGGTTCAATTTTTTATATTGTGTTGTTCTCACTTGTACAGTAAAGTTCAAATTGTAGTTGGGATTTCAGTCTTTTACATGTGGTCATCCAGTTCTTCCAGCACCATTTATTGAATAGGAGTACTTTTCCCTAGTATATGCTTTTGTTTGGTGTATCAAAGATCAGATGGCTGTGAGAGATTGTTTTCATCTCTTGGTTCACCCAGGGGGCATGCTGAACACCCTCACATTCGGCACATTAGGTCAAAACTTACAAATCCTCACTCCCCTCTCCTCTTTCCCTCCTTATCCCTTCTCCCTCTTGAGTTTAATTGTGTTTTTTTTTTTTTTCTCATGTGGTATGTAGTTGTTTATCTATTGGTTTCATATTAATATTGAAGACATTGGACACTTGCTTACCCAGTCTTGTGATCCTTTACAAAGAAAAATGTGCTTCAACTACAGGAACTCCTGGAATTGCTGATGATTCAATCCCTTGCATTTTATGAAATTCAATCTTCATAATAATTTTCATGCTTTACACATTTCTAAAGCTTTTGTGCATAAACCTTCATGATGTACTGTACAATGACTCATCATCAAATGTGAGTTTTGAGTGGCAGTTACTTTATCTTCTGTTAATTTTACAAGTTCCTCTCTTTTATCTACCATTTTCAGGGCACCATCAGTAACTACACCAGATGTGTTGAAAAATGGACAAAGAAAATAATTTTAACATAATTTTAATGCTTCCTAAAAATGAATATCTTGATTTATTTGTGCCTTTGTATGGTACTAAAAAAGGCATTTCTTCAGTGACATTATATTTGTAATCAATATGTCTAATAAAAATGGCAAGTTGAGCTATATTTGTAGCATTATTGCTGTCATCCATAGCCAAAGCTTAACATTTTTAATTAGCAGCTTATTCTCCAAACTTTTTTTGATAGATTTTCCAATCTCTTCAGTTCACATAACTATATTATGGTGAGAAAAAACATTTATAAATTTACCCTAATTATTCAGGGAAAATTGTATCTGTCATGATTTCCATATGTTATTTTGCAAATTCATCAGTACTTTTTTTTTTTTTTTAGTATTAAATGTGCTGTCCCATAACTAGTTTTTATAGTGGAGTTTGTCTGACTTGTAACTTTTAAAAAACGTTTTAGTTGGTAAGGTAGACTCTTTACATTTCTACTGTTTTGTTCTTATGACTGAATCCTTACTTTGAATGTGGCAAATTTTTTTTTCATATATTGCCTTCTCAAATTGTAATCTTTGAAATCTTGCACAAATTCCCTGCTAATTTAGCAGAGCTCCTATTTTGATCAACAAAATAGTCATCATCTCTCCACTTTTCATTGAACAACCTTCTTTCATTCATAAGTTTTCTCTTTTTGGGTTCTCTTTTCTTTTGACACATTGTCGAAGCCATGCTGAGATTAAAAATTTAATAATAGGTAAGGGACTATAATTACTTTTATTATGAAAATTGATTGACAGGAAAATTAAAAGCAAGGTTTGCACCCTTCCACTATTTTTTGACAACTGATGATGGGCAAGGAGATGTGCTCTTTGTAAAGAATGGCGCACAATGTGTGATGTGCTGCTAGTAGTTTGATGTGGTCCCAAGCAAAAGTGTGGTGAATAAGAATATGTGTATACACGGTCATATAAAGAGTGAAAATGTAAATGCGAAAAGTCTATTTAAATGCAAGCCCCCAATTAAGAATCATACAATTCATGCATCTTTAAATTACCAAATCTCAAAATGCGATATGCATAGTTTCCAGGGCTCTGAGATAAATGTATAGTAAGGATTTCCATCCTGTTTTCTATCTATATCCAATTTTGTTCAGAATAGAAAGTATTATGAGTTATTTCCCCCAAAGTTTATACTAGAAAGGAAATGAGGTAGATGTATTAATATGTCCATATCACAGTTAATCATCTGTGTCAATATTGGGTCAGGTTCTATTGAGAGTTTTACTTCTCATTATGGGCAGTTTTTTTTTCTTGCTTCTTTGGATATTTGATCATCTTTTATGACATGCCAAATATAGTGAATTTTAACTTCTTAGATATTTTTTATTCCTGAAAAAAATTTTGAGCATTATTTTGCCATGCAATGAAGTTGTTTACAAGTTTCCTCTTTTCTTTTTTTTATAATTTTATTAAATCATAATTGTGTACATTAGTGCAATCATGGGGCACAATGTGCTGACTTCATATACAATCTGAAATATTTTGGTTGTAATGTTAAACATAGCCTTCATGGCATTCTCCTCATCACTATATGAAGACAATGATATTCTACATTTAATAAGTTTCACCAGTACCCTTCTAAGATGCACCATAGGTGTGATCCCACCAATTGCCCTCCCTCCACTCATCCTCCCCCTCCTCTCCCCTCCCTTGCCCTTTTTCCTGTATTCTTGTGCTATAATTGGGTTTTAGCCTTCATATGAAAGCTATAAATTAGCTTCATATTAGAGGTGAGTACATTGGATACTTTTTCTTCCATTCTTGAGATACTTTGCTAAGAAGAATATGTTCCAGTTCCATCCATGTAAACACAAAAGAGGTAAAGTCTCCATCTTACTTAAGGCTGTATAATATTCCATGGTGTACATGTGTCACAATTTATAAATCCATTCGTGGGTTGATGGGCACTTGGGCTTCTACCACGACTCAGCAATTATGAATTAGGCTGAAATAAACATTCTGGTACATATATCTTTATTATGATGTGATTTTTGGTCTTCTGGATATATACCTAATAAAAGAATTATAGGATCGAATGGCAGATCTATTTTTAGATCTCTAAGTATTCTCCAAATATTTTTCCAAAAGGAATGTATTAGTTTGCCTTCCCACCAGCAATGTAGAAGTGTTCCCTTTTCTCCACATCCACATCTTCCAACATCTCTGGTTTTAGGATTTTGTTATTTGGGCTAATCTTACTGGAGTTAGATGATATCTCAAAGTAGTTTTGATTTGCATTTCTCTGATCATTAAGAATGGTGAGCATTTTTTCATGTGTTTGTAGGCCATGGGCCTGTCTTCTTTAGAGAAGTTTCTCTCCAAGTCCTTTGCCCACCCTGAGATGGGATAACTTACCCTTTTGTTGCCAATACGTTTGAGTTCTCTGTGTATTCTGGTTAATAAACCTTTGCCTGAGGCATAACCTGCAAATATTTTCTCCCATTCTGAGGGCTGTCTGCCTGCTACAGTTACTGTGTTCTTAGCAGTGCAGAAGCTTTTTAGTTTGATCAAGTCCCAGTAGTGTATTTTTGGTACTGCTTCAATTTCCTGGGGAGCCCTCCTCATCAAAAATTCACCCAGGCCAATTTCTCCAAGAGTTTTCTTTGCACTTTCTTCTAATATTTTTATAATTTCATTTCTTAAGTTTAAATCTTTGATCCAGTGAGAGTTTATCTTAGTTAATGGTGAAAGGTGTGTGTCCAGTTTCAGTCTTCTACAGGTCGCCAGCCAATTCACCCAGCACCATTTATTATATAGGGAACATTTTCTCCACTGAATGTTTTTAATTGGCTTGCAAAGATCAAATAGTGGTATGTAATTGGATTCATCTCTTGGTTCTCTATTCTGTTTCATACATCTATCTCTCTGTTTTTGTGCCATTACCATGCTGTTTTGATCACTATTGATTTAGAGTACAGTCTCAGGTCAGGTAGCGTGATTCCTCCTACTCTGTTTTTATTTCTAAGTAATGTCTTGGCTATTCGAGGTTTTTTCTGATTCCATATAAAACGATGTATTATTTTTTCGAGGTCTTTAAAGTATGACAATGGAGCTTTAATAGGAATTGAATTAAAATTGTACATTGCTTTGGGTAGTATGGACATTTTAACAATGTTGATTCTTCCGAGCCTTGAGCATGGTTTGTTTTCCATTTGCTGACACGTTCAGCTATTTCTTTTCTTAGAGGTTCATAGTTTCTTTATAAAGATCTTTCACATCCTTTGTAAGATAAACTCCCAAATATTTCATCTTCTTTGGTGCTACTGTGAAAGGGATAGAGTCTTTGACTGTTTTTTCAGCTTGACTATTACTAGTATATATAAAGGCTACAGATTTATGAGTGTTGATTTTGTAGCCTGAGACATTCCTATATTCCTTGATCACTTCTAAAAGTTTCATAGAAGAATCCCTGGTGTTTTCCAGATATACAATCGTGTCATCTGTGAAGAGTGAAAGTTTAATCTCTTCTGATCCTATGTGGATACCCTTGATCACCTTTTCTTCCCTAATTTCTCACCTTTTCTTCCCTAATTGCAATGGCTAAAACTTCCATTACAATGTTGAAGAGCAAAGGAGCCAATGAGCAACCTTGCCTGGTTCCTTACCTAAGTGGAAATTATTTCACTTTAACTCCATTCAATACGATATGTTGAATCAACCTTTTCCAAAATATAGAAAAAGATGACAGGTTGTGAATATTGGCTGTGGGTTTGCTGTAGGTGGCCTCTATTAGTTTAAGAATTGTCCCTTCTATGCCAATTTTCTTATGTGTTCCGATCATGAAGGGATGTTGGATACTATCAAAAACTTTTTCTGCATCAATTGAGAGAATCATATGGTCTTTGTTTTTTAATTTGTTTATGTGCTGAATTACATTTATGGATTTACATATATTGAACCAGCCTTGGGCTCCTGAGATAAAGCCCGCTTGGTTGTGGTGTATAATTTGTTTTATGTGTTGCTGGATCCTCTTTGTTAGGATCTTGTTGAATATTTTTGCATCAGTATTCATTAGTGACATTGGTCTGTAGTTTTCTTTTCTTGTTGGATCTTTTCCTGGTTTAGGGATCAAGGTGATATTCACTTCATAGAATGTGTTGGGTAGTATTCCATCTTTTTCTATATATTGGAAAAGGTTGAATAATATAGGTACTAGCTCC
>CAUYON010025730.1:0-20449 GCA_963573935.1 Arctocebus calabarensis | reverse complement strand
AAAAAAATGGAGACTTTACAGCCTTTGTATTAACCTGAATGGAAGTGGAACACATTATTCTTAGTAAAGCATCTCAAGAATGGAGAAGCATGAATCCCATGTACTCAAGTTTGATATGAGGACAATTAATGACAATTATTGACATGGTGGGGGTGAGGGAAGGGGAGAGCAGAGAGAGAAGGAATGAGGGAGGGGTGGGAAAAGGAAGAGCAGAGAGAGGGAAGGAGCGAGGGGGCTGGGGTCTTGGGGTCTTGGTGTGTGCCACACCTTTTGGGGGCAAAACATGATTGTAAGAGGGACTTTACCCAACAAATGCAACCAGTGTAACATGGTTTCTTGTACCCTCAATGAATCCCCAACAATAAAAAAAAAAGATAAAAAGAAAAAAAAGTTATAGCTGGGCAAATTGGCAGGCACCTGTAGTCCCAGCCCCAGGCTGAGGCAAGAGAATCACTTAAGCCCAGGAGCTTTAAGTTGCTGTGAGCTATGATAATCTATGTAGCTTGTAACAGCAATCTACAGAAGGTAGGACGAAGGTGAGACTGAGTCCAAAAAAAAAAATTGAGACTTTTAGTAGGTAATGAGAAACTTCTTAAAATTATTTGATTTCATAGCTGTGAAAATAGAGTTGTATGTGTTTAAAGAGTTTAAACTAGAAGAGTTTAAAGAGAAATGTCTGAACTAGAATGATTAGATAAAATTTAGGACATTATTTGGAAGGGAAAAAACACAAATAGAATTATATTTTTCGTTTAAAAAATACATGTTATTTTAATCTACAATTTGTCAAATTTTCTAATTACTCTTGGTGGGTGTTCTGTTCTAGTTACCTAGTCCTCTGTCATCAGAAGAGGAAATCTCTGAAAAACATTAATATTTCAAAATTTTAACTTTTTTTAAACATCTTTGAGTAGACTATGTTTTTTTTAAGGTTAAAAAATAAAGTTAGCCATACTAGGTGTGGAACATTATCATTCAGAAAAAGTTGCACAAATCTTCATAACTTCTTAAATATCAGTGACTCTACTCTCAAATTCTCTAAATTATTAAATAAAAAAACTTTTAATGTACATATCATACAAAAATACACATACAAAATATAATTTCATTATTTTCTTTTAAATTTCAATTATTGTCAGAATGTTACAGAATATTTCTTAAATTTACTGTAAAAAGTTTAAAAGAGGAAAAAAGTTATATAATAAAATAGGCACTACCAAACCCACAATAGTGAGAAATTACACCATAATAACCTTATGACCCATATATCAATCAGCATAAGGAAAAATAAATGATATAAAAACACAAAAAGATAACTTGTTAAGACAAAATAAAACAAAAAGTTTGATCATAGGTTGTCAGAAATAGGTTAGATGGGAATTAGTAGTTGTCATTGACCTTGGAGACAGTTGTAAACACTGCACAACAGCACAAAATCAGTCATAATAAACTACAAAAAAAAAAAGTTTGTAAATTAAAACAACTAGTGAAAAATTTTCTTCACTTTTTCCACAAGAGAATGCAATGATAAATGTCCAGAAAAGCAATAAAAATGTCTCCTTCATTTTGAACTAAGAAAAATTTTTGTGAAAAAGGATTTGGTAAGAATCTACTAATGAGAAAATGAGACTAAGCTATATGAGAACACAGAAAAATAATTATGCCAAATGACTGGTTCCTCTTATTTTATGATACCTCTTAAAAAATACTTTAATATTGCATATTCAGCCTTACACATTAATCATATTAGGCTTTAATAAAATAATTAGGAATAAAGCCCAATGAGAGTTAAAGACATGGCTAGCTTGCCCACAAGAAGTAAAATTTGAATCTGCAACTTTGATTGACTTATTTCTATTTTAATATGAGAGGGCTAGTATAAGTTACAGACTACTACTATGAGAGTTAGAAATTTGAATTTCATCACCACTGAAGAACAAAACTGCTATTGGTGTAAATAAGATTTGCCTAACACAAATTTTTGAACACAGTATCAGCAACAGAGTGATTTATTGACTCCCCCTACTATTTACAAGCTCTAATTTAAATTGTAAGAACAACTGCTTCTATTGTAATTAATTCTGGCCAGGAAGTTAATCAGGCATTCATCTTTATTGGTTCACTACATGATTAATACACTCTTGTTTGTTATGGTGGAAAAAAGATAAAACAGCATGCCTGATTTAGACAGGTCAGCCCTTTCAGAGTCTTAAACCAATAGAGATTTTATGTTTCATTTGAAAATCATGGGGAAAAATATTTTTGAAAAGTTTATGAAAGAAAGGGAGACAAATAACAACAACAAAAAAGGCACTTCAGATTTCAAGTATTGGACTGAAAAGAAAGAATTTAAGTTATACATTCTTCCCTCACACACACACATTCTTTGATGAAAGGAAAGAACAGTGATATTGGTGTGTAGATAAGGATAAATCTATTATAATTGAAATATCTGAAAACATATTCCAATTCAAAGAGATAATTAGGGCTAAAATATAAAAGTGGGGTGGCAGGGGGGTAATAGTACTATAATGGATCCTAATGGTTTTTAATGTTTGAAAGATGCCAACAAAGTGATGTTGAAAGGTGAATTATCCATTTATCCTGCTAGCAGACTCATAAGTGGGCTTCACTAAGGAATACTGCTGAATATATCTACAAGTTTTCAAATGAAATCAAAGCAAATTAATTCTCACAGGGTGGCAATTTTTCTTTGCATTTATTTTCCCCAGCATAACACGCTTCCCATCAAACACTTTGGAGGAATGCCTACTGAAGGCTGTGATGTATTCTCACATCAGAAGACAGTTAAGTGCATGTAGACAGATATGAGTTCACACAGATCATATATTTATTTCACTAATGATGTGTCAACTCCTCTTCCCATTGTAATGAATGGCTAAGTGGTTACCTAAGCAACGGAATAAAGATTTTTTTCAGTAAGGGTGTGACCACCTTGTCCATTTTATAGAAATCTGGAAGCACATATATTACCCTAGGCATATTATAATTCTAATGAAAGATCAATTCACAAGTGATCATCTGCTTTATCTGGTTCTTATTGCCTCATTAAGATTTTGACAAATGCTTGCGGAATGCAATGTCCTTTTTCATTTGTTACTATTATAAAAGTAGTCAATTAACTTTTAAATAACTCATTAGAAGTAATTTAATATTATCATTCAGGGATTGAATTATAGATGATACTATTTTCGATGTATTAATCAAGGTATGCATGTAATCCTAGCAAGTTTCTACTTAGTAAAGATTCATGCTGCATACAAGTTCACCAACAACAATGTACATGTGAATTATAATTGTCTTAAAATAGTCTTTACCAGATCAATTATTAGGAGGTATATGTTTAGCTAGTATGCATTATGGGACCAAAAGAGTTCAGCCATCATTTAACCTCCAAATAATTTAACAACAAATAGGACTGACAAACTAACAACCCTATGGGAAAGGAGATTGATCATGTCTGGAAAAGTTTCAAAAATATCATGTGATTAAGAGTCCTTTGAAGGTAACTTTAAGTAACAGAACTAACATATACTGAGATTTCAAAATTATAACTACAATAGGTAGTTGAAAGGCAATGAAGTGCATAAGGAATGAGATAAAGAAACAAAACAAATGAATTAGTCCCATGCTATCAAATCCTAAATTCAACCAGATTCTCACAATTTTGTGTCATTCTAAATTGCTCTTAATCCAGAGGGACATTATATCATTTATCCCAGTTGGGTTGTGTTTATTGCCTACCAGGATAGAATTTTAAATCATACTCTACTATTCCTTGGTCTAGTTAATATTCCATTAAAGATTCAAATAGTGGCATATTGTACCTACGAAATAAATTCACGTCATGTCAAACTGTGTACAACACTATAAAAAAAAAACCTTTAGCTTGCGAGAACATTGTATCTCTATTCTTAGTATTAGAATATTTGCTATTTAGAATGTTAAGTGAAATGTGGTATTTAATCATTTCCAAGAAATCATGTTGCTTCCTGTCTAGCTTAAGCTCAAATTAATACCGTAAGTCTTCTAAGCAACACCAGTCAAAAACACATATTGAGTATACTTGAAGATGTTAGTTTTCTTTTTGTAGCCACTGTTCAAATGTATTAGACTACTAGACAAGAAAACCAAAATAGAGTTTGTAAAATTTGTGGACCAGAGTATACGTTCTTGTATAATTACTCGTATAACAATGACAATATAATATGTAAATCTCAGATGAAAATTACTTTTTTAGTTACAGATGCCAAGCCCCAGTGGAAATATTCCCTTGTGTAGCAGTACATTTTTGAGGGACTTAAGTGTAAAATCAAACTTAGAAATGGCTGTAGGTGTTCTTTTACTTCATATTATGGTGTTGAATATCAAGACTATTAAAATGATAGAGTAAAATCTTTTTTAAAAAAGAATAAGGAAATTAATGTAATTAGCTGTACTATTTTGAGTAATTTATGAAATGAAATTCTTTCATACTGAATTGGAGAAATGTAAGGGTTTGAGAGAATAGTTTTCTCATTGTATTTGCTGTCAGATTGTACGCATTGACTAACACCATGGTTAAAAGTACACTTAAAACATCCTTGAGGCCAGACGTGGTGGCTCACTCCTGTAATCGTAGTAGCACTATGGGAAGCACAAGTGGGAGAATCTCTTGAGCTCAGGAATTCAATATCAGCCTGAGCAAGAGTGAGACCCTGTCACTATTAAAAAATAAAAAAAATTGTAGGGGTGCCAGAAGTCCCAGCTACTAGGGTGCTAAGGCAGGAAGATAGCTTGAATCCAGGAGTTTGAGGTTGCTGTGAGGTAAGCCAATGCCATGGCACTGTAGCCTGGGGTAACAGAGGCCTCTGAGCTTGCCCTCAAAGATGTTTCAAGTGGCAGTTTAACCATGGTTGCCATCAATGTGTAAAATCTGATTGCAAATACAATGAGAAAAAGGTTCTCTAAAAAAATCAAACAAAACAAATTCTTTGAAAGGTACCTATATTGCATCCTGAAGAGTATCTATTAAATTTTTATGAGAATACTTTAAAAATCTATTATTTTCACAACTTTATATGTGAAAAATATCTTCCTTTACAGTAAATAATCACATCATAAACAAAACTTTATGTAAAAATACTTTAGTAATGATTTTATCATATCTTTAGGAGTAAAGAACCATTGATACAAGTTAATCTGTTATTACTTGCTAATCTGTGAAAGACACATTTTAGAATAAATCATTTCCTGTTTATTCCCTTTTGTTATAAAGAAAGTTACCTCAGATAACTGATGCTCAGAAGTTGTATCTACCTTGTTGGCTACATTAAATAAAAGATAAATATAATCATCATAAAGAGAATTGATAATGGATTTGTAAATACATTAAAGAACAAAAAATAACCTAGTTCCATGCTCAAACTCAAAAGACGGAGCTGCAATAGCAGAGTTTCTTGGATTCCTTCAATCATGAAATATCCTCTTCTCATCCAGGGCACAAAGAATTCCACTATATTATATGCACATCTTAAACTTTTCCATTTTCAAAGTAGATTTAGAAAGAACAAAGGACTTAGAACTGTTCAATGACATTATGCTAGAGGAAGTACTGTACTTGGGGTTCCATTTTGTTATCTCAAAGGGAATTTTTTTTTAGCTGTCAGAGTGCTTTTTAGCCTGTAGACAGTGTATGAACAGGGAGAATTCTGTTTGTTCTTTTAAAAATACTCCAAAACATTTCAGTCCTTGTGAAAACTTCTTGGAGCTTAAATAGGAAATGAATTCAAAGTCAAATTCTCTATTAAGCCATCCATGTTACTTGTTCCTTATTCCACTGAGAACAGTGTATCACAGATCTACTGAGGCTAAAATAAGCTCAATGCAAAAATGGGAATAAACTATAAAAGTCTTTGATATTACCTGAAAGTCAAATAGATCTTGAAGTTTATACAAGGACACATCTAGAGTTGTTTTTTTTTTTTTTAAAGGTTAAAAAATGTGTTATAGTTTCCTACTTTAGTGGTCAGGTCTTATTTTAAATCACCTTAAAGGAAAAAATGAACAACCAGAGTAAGTATACAGTTATATACAAACAGTTGTATAAGTATATACATATACATTTCCTATAAGATAAATCAATCTATCTATCTATCTGTCTGTCTATCTATCTATCTATCTATCTATCTATCATCTATCTATCTACCTACCTACCTATACCTATATAGTGTGTGTTTGTGTGTATGTATAAAAATTTGGGGATATAGGAAAAATATAAACAAACTGAAAAATCTCTGGTAGTCATTTATGAAATAGTTCATGGAACTATTACAATATTTTAATTGTTGGGACAAAATTGGTGAGGAAATAGAACTGTTGGATCTGCAGAATTGAATTCCAGTGACAAAAATGTGACTTAGATATTTCTAATGGAGTAAAAGCTCAATTTTAATTTAGTATGGCCTAGTATCTTGGGCACTTTTTGAAAAACTGGCTTTTAAATATTGAGAGATCTCCTTATCAGATATAGAGAAAATAAAACTAAAATAAATAGATTAACTTGATGCATATTTAATACATCATTTCTTATCAGACTATATATCATTCTAGTCATTATTCAATAGGGGCACCATATAGTTTGTATCATCCACATCTTAAAAGCATAAAATATCCTTCTGCAATAAGAAAGCAGAAGGATATTTTCCGCAAGTTATATGAACCAAGAAATTTCATATATTTGCATATATTGGGTTTAATATTTAATATTGGGCATAATATTTTTTCGGGTCCTGAATGAAGACCATAATATTTAATATTTAATATTTCATATATTTGCATATATTGGGTTTAATATTTTTAATATTGGGCATAATATTTTTTTCAGGTCCTGAATGAAGACCATAATATTTATTCCTAAATAAAGACTATTAACCTATTACATTGAGACAAAAAATAGTTCGTATAGAAATAAAGTTTCAGATACAGGAGAATGTTCATTATCTGAAAGGAGATGACAGTAATCTCAATAATTAATTTTTATTATGTAAACCTTTAATCTTTTCTCTTAGAAAAGTGGTATTAAAATATTTTAAGGTTGGCTCGGCACCTGTGGCTCAGTGGGCTAAGGCGCCAGCCACGTACACCTGAGCTGGCGGGTTCGAATCCAGCCCAGGGCCCGCCAAACAACAATGACGGCTGCAACCAAAAACTGGCCAGGCATTGTGGCGGGCGCTTGTGGTCCCAGCTACTTGAGCCCAGGAATTGGAGGTTGCTGTGAGCTGTGATGCCACAGCACTCTATCCAGGGTGACAGCTTGAGGCTCTGTCTCAAAATATATATAAATATATATATATATTTTAAGGTTATTATTTATGTATCATCAGAATTTTGCTGACCACTTTCTCATTCTTTTTCCCCTCTCTTACTCACTCACACATTCACATAGGACAACAAGAGTCAATGTTTTGTTTTGATGTTTTCAAGAACAAGGTTTTTTTCTTTATCCTTTTAAATTGTTAAGATAGTTTTAAACCTTATTATTTTTGATTCATCACTTTTTATCACACACTATACAAACATTCGAAAATTACTTATTACATTTAAGTGATTTATAAAGTATAATTTAAAAAAAAGAATACTTACCAATTGGCACACACCTCAAGAATGAGAACATTATAGTGAATTTTCATTTCATTTACCTATTTATTCTTCCCCTGTTCTGGCCTCTTGATCGTCTCACCCTAGGGCAACTCCATTGTTCAAATTTTCAAGATACTTTTTCTTCCATTCTTGAGATACTTTGCTAAGAAGACTATGTACTCAGCCCTAATATGAAGCTAATTTATACTTTCATATGAAGGCTAAAACCCAATTATAGCACAGGAATACAGGGAAAGGGGAAAGGGAGGGGAGGGGACAGGGGAGGATGGGTGGCAGGAGGGCAATTATTGGGAACACACCTACGGTGCATCTTAGCAGGGTACTGGTGAAACTTGTTAAATGTAGAGTATCAATGTCTTTATATAGTGATCAAGAAAATGCCATGAAGGCTATGTTTAACAGTACGATCAAAATATTTCTGATTGTATATGAAGTATATTCTGCCCTATGATTGCACCAATGTACACAATTACGATTTAATAAAATTATTTTAAAAAAATAATCATTAGACTAATTTTTCTTGCTTTTCACCTAAAATTCTGTACTATTGCTAATTATTACTATTATTTCATTATTTTTTAGTTTTCATATTGCGAGAGTTATTACTCTTTGATTTTTTGAACTGTTGATATTTTGGATTGTTACTATGGCTTTCTCTTTGACACTCTATATTTGTGGTTATTAATTCATTGTTTTTATTATGTTAGCAGTTAGTCCGTGATTTCTGCTGTGATGTGTATTATTTTGAAAGTTAATATGAGGTCTTTGGAGTGATAATTGTCTAAGGTGTGAACAGTCAAGACATAGTTGTCTATTTTCATGTTTTCGTTTTATAAACTTGTGTTCCTGCACATAAAGTTTAAAATTTTACTTTATAGTACATAAGATGCATTAAATATCTCAGTAAATGACATCCAAAAATAATAAATTTTAACGGCAAAACTGTTATATGAGTTGTAACTACTAAAATCATTTCATTAATGACAGAAATTTGGTTTCTTACTGTGCGAAAGTAAAAAAAATACTGAAAAAGCAATGAAAATGATTCTTTAATTTTTATTTCCAGCTTTATTAATCACTTGAATTGAGTCACTAATATGATTTATATTTTTATATTTTCATCTAAAACACTGAAAATGTATTGCTCATTCTCCCTGTCTCCCATTTGCACTCAAACATACAAAGTGGCACTTTAAATAAATCCTGATACCTATGATAGGAATTATTATGATATATAAGTATTAATCATAATATTTCTAATGAGTCTGACTGATTTTAGCCTTCATTTATGTGTTAAAACTTATCCAAAAGCTAAAATAAATTTAACAAAATTTATTGATATTTTGTGGGAAGAAGAGGAAAAAAGTAATGTTCTTCAGGGTCTAAGAACTCATTGGCTTAAAGGAGCATCCAGAATATACACATATAAAGACAGAAAACTCAGAATTCAGAGAGGAATGTGCTGGGTTTTAGAATGGAGGGAATTTAGTGAATTTCAGGACAACAGGGATTAAATCTCATGGGTACTATCTGAGTAAGTTTTGTGCAGAGTCATAAACTCATAAGTTAGTGGGGACTCAAAAGTTATTTACTCCAAGATTGTCAATTGAAAGGGAAGGAGGTAAGCAGAAATGTTAAGTAACGGTGATGTTTGCACTACCAGTTTACTAATAAAGCTGGGGAAAGTCCAAGCATTTGACTGACAATTCATTTCAACACGACCCTTATTAATGATAGGATTTTCACAGATTAATTCAGGGATGATGTTAGGTCCTGGAGAGGTCAGGATCAAATTGTGGAGGTGGTAAGGCGTAGAGAAAATTAGAGGTAGGATGGAAAAGTTTGAGCCATGACATACGATCTTTCATGGCTAAAAGTTTAGAATGGATTGTCAGATGATTGGATCATGGACTGACTTGTGTCCTAAAATGCACATTTTAAAGTCATAACCCCTCGTGTATTTGCAAATAGGGCCTCTGAGGAACCCCAGCTCCTCCACCACCATGTGAGGGTGTAGTAATAAGAAGGTGACCATCTATAAGCCAGGAAGAGAGCTCTCACCAGAGAACAAATCAGCCAGCACCTTGATCTTGGACTCCCTAGCCTCCAGAACTGTGAGAAATAAATTTTTGTTGTTTAAGCCACTCAGTGTATGGTATTCCTAAGGTAGCCCAAGGTGACTAAGACATTGATGGATTATGGGAAAGGAAAGATAGACTTAAAGATAGCACAGGGAAACATTGGTGAGGACTCTGTAAACATGCAAAGCATTTTGGATTCAACTTCTTTAGATATTAGCAATTGTAAATTATTTTTTAACAAGTAATGACAAAAATAGTAAAAAAAATTGGAAAAATTTCAATAACAGAGTGAAATTCAACAAGAACAGTGGGGACATTATTCTGTTTTCCAACTGAGAGTCAGCAAAGTAATGAGAGTGAAAATAAAAGCATGAAACGTTGGGAACAAACCTCCGAGGTATATAATCTTTAGACATAGGACCCAGAAAACAAAACTAACCATGATTAAGATGATAGTGTGACATATTAGAGAATTGCATAGATTGGACTATATCCGATAGATGAGATTTTGGTGTTGGACATCGTAGAGAATCAGACAATACAAAGGTTGGAGCTTTGGAGCTGGATTTTTTTTTTTGTTTGTTTTGCATTTTGTTTCACTAAAGTTATTGGAATAAATTAAGACTGAAATAATTAAAATTTAAAAATTTAGTTCAGAAATTTTTCTTTGTTAAAATGAATTTACACAATGTTTAATTGATTTAAAATCAAGGCATTTTTAACACTTAATAAAAGATGCAGAGAGAAAGAAACTCTTACTACAGGGTTGGAGTGACTACTAACTAGTACAACCACTATGGAAAATTGTATGGAGATACTTCAAAAAACTTAAAGTAGACCTACCCTTTGATCCAGCCATACCACTGCTGGGTATACAGCCAAAGAAAGAAACATCATTTTATGAAAAGCAAACACCTGCATTTGAATGTTTACAATTCACAATTGCAAAAATGTGGAAATAGCCCAAGTGCCCACCAATACTTGAATGGATTAATAACATGTGATATAGGTATACAATGGGTACTACTCAGTCATAGGCAAAAACGAGGTCTAACTCAGAGGAAAATGTCATTAGATGTGCTCGTGAAGTCTTCTTTATGCTTGTATGCTTCTCAAACATGGGAGTTTAATAAGTACATTGGAGGAAGAGTTAAAGTGATTAAAATGCTTGGATTGTTGATTACTATGAGTAGTAGTGTTACAGGACCGGCAAATTGAAACCAACAGACTCTCACATCAAGAGTATAAGGAAAGGAATTTTATTAACCAGTGGGAAACTCAGCAGGCCATGAGCCTTAAAGCACTGAGCCCCACCGCCCAAACCCCAGCAGTTTTTCCCACAAAGCTCTTTCATACTATTCAAGCAAGACGTGTGCAGAGTTACAACTACAGATGTTAGGTCATGGAAAATTTTTAGTTACCAGGCAAAAAAAGTAATAACAAGTTAAAGAATATATTTCTCAAAAAAACAGAGTAATTTTATTTGTTACATAGTCTCTTTCAAATTCATTTCTGTTTAGTTATCTCTTGAAGTTCTTTCTTCTCTTTGGAGGCTGAGTTCTTCTGAAGCTGCTCTGCTGTATTCTCAGGACCACCAGAAATGTCAGATTTAGTTTTGGAAGAAAGTGGCAAGGCAGGGGCTAGTGAGGATCAGATGACTAGAGGAGGATGGCCGGGCCTGTGCTGGGATCTACAGGGCAGAGGGTGTGAGCAGCGAAGGGAGGTTTTCACCTGCACCTGTGATGTGGGAAGAGACAGAATGTCTACCTGACGGTTGAAAGAGTCCACAGGGAGGTTGGCGAGGTCTCAGTCCAGGTCCACAATGCTGGCCTGTCTCTGGATGTCACCTTCTAGAATGTCCTGATGTGCTCATTGAGAGAACCATGATGGTCAGTTGCCATGCACACTTCTGAATCATTTAGGTTTTTCTCCCTGTGGTGCTGGAGATTAATCACGGTCCTGCTGTGACAGCTGCAAGCTCCTTGGGAGTGTTCCCTAAGGCTGGAGTTGAGAATTACTGTGCCAATACATTTGGAGTCATGGGTTTTCATGAATCCCTAATCCCTGAGTTAAAGGCTGCTGAAAAGGATGGAATTAGGACAACCTTGGTCTGCCCATAATTGTAGACACTGACTTGTTCAGAGGCTGCCAAATCAGGAAAGAAATAAAGTCTTTCTGCCACTCCTGAAGCCTGATTACTGTGTGAAGCACACAGTGCTGGCCGCCCAGGTCCTGCACCCTCTCCTCATGTAATCGTGACCTTCATGAAAAGCACCCTCTCCTTTGAAGCAGTTGTGTGCATGTACCAAATCCTAGGAGAAGACAAGTGGATGTGCTCCTGTATTACTCAAAGAAAACAGGCCACAAGCTATAATGAAGCAAAAAATGGAATCTAAAAATCTTTTTGTGTGGAATATCATTTCTATCTGAAGATGATCAAGATGTTTCAATCCAAAGCACACCATAATTACTGGCATTCGATGGATGGATTGTAACCCCTTGTTGACTTTCATGTTCCAATCAACTTTAAAAAAAAATAAAGTGTAAATTAACTGACTAGAGTACCTGGAAAACTGATCAGTAAAAGTGAGCTTGGGTTGTTGCCTTTTAGACAGAAGCCTAAGACCAGTCACATCTTTAGATAAATGCTATGTGACACGTTTAGGCCACTGTTATTTTTTTAACGAGCAGGAAGTCCAGAAATGATAACTGTGATGTAGTTCATGTATGCAATTTTTTTCAGAATTCCCATAGAGTTTACTCATTCTTGTCATTACACTAGCCAGTTGACATCCTTGCATCTTTAAAGCCCGATAGTGCTGTATTTTCTAATGTTTTCCAGGTTTTAGATTTATGAAGCCTGTGTGGTTATTTCATGGTGTTATATGTTCGGCTCTTTTAAAAAGGAATTTTAAAAACTCTGTCAATTTAAAGCAAAAGATGTCTGAATGTTAAAAAAAAATTCATTTCTCCATCCTCAGTAGACTTATTTAGAACCAGCTTAGAATGTGAGATCCGAGAAAATGAGATAAGGAATGAATTTTATCAAACCTCACTTATATTATTATCCAAAAAAATGAAAATTTAATTTTAATTTTAATATTATTTTACTACACACAAAATCTAACCAAATAAAAAGACAATGTAAATTTCCTACTACATGTTTAATATTTATTTGTACATCTTAAATAAAATGTTTCTATTCAATATAGATCTCTTGGCACACTATTTTGTTGTTTGTCTCTATTCCTACTTATAATTTTGTGGGAACATGATGGTTAAAAATTGAATATATCCCTCTTTTATTCTACTCTTAATATCAGTTTTTATCTATATTTAATAAAAAGTCTGTATATTGGATGTTCTATCTTTTGTGTTCAAAGTGTTTTTAAAAGCCATTTCCTTGAGTGTATCTCTCTCATTATCATACTCTCACTATAAGCTTTTATCTACATTTACTAAAAAAAAATCTATATATTAGATTTTCTCTTTTGCTTTATCTGTTTTTAAAAACTATACTCCTTGATTACCAGCTTTTAGAATAGACATTCTATAGTTGTTATGTTATTTGAGCTTAAATCATTTTGTCTAAAATCATCAAGAGAATTGAGTAGCAATATGAAGTTGAGTAATAGGCTCAAAAACTTATAACTGATTTTTAGTTGTTTTTTTTTTTGTAGAAACAGAGTCTCATTTTGTTGCCCTTAGTAGAGTCCTGTGGCACCACACAGCTCACAGCAACCTCCAACTCCTGGGCTTAGGCAATTCTCTTGCCTTAGTCTCCCAAGTAGCTGGAACCACAGGCACCCAGCACAACGCCTGGCTATTTTCTTTTGTTGCAGTTTGGCTGGGGGGCCAGGTTTGAACCTGCCACCCTTGGTATATGGGGCCAGTGCCCTACCCACTGAACCACAGGCACCACCCCTGATTTTTAGTTTTATAGTAAGTTGATTTCAATGGTTTAAAGAATCTGTTTCTGAGAGGAGAAACCCTTGTGGTTACCACTAAGATAAGACATCATTTGCCATTGTTCCCAATTTCATTTTCAGCCTTTATCTGGAGTTATATTTACAGAAAAAAAAATTGATGAATCAGACACTTCTTCATATAATATTTTACTTTACAGTAACATTTGTGAAAGTATAATTTTAAGATACATTTTATGCCTTTTGATTATGTAACTTGATGAGTTTTGACAAATGTACAGAGTGGAATAACAGCTACTGCTTTCAAAGTGTAGAACAATCCTATCACACCCAAATAGGTTCCCTTATCTGATTTCTGTATCGTTTATTTTGCCTTTTCCAGAATATCACATATTTGAAATCATTTAGGACATAACCTTTTGTGTCTTGTTAATTTCATTCAGTATAGGCTTTTGAAATTGATCCATACTGCTGTTGTTGCATGTATCAGTAATTAGTTAATTTTTTATCTCTGAATAGTATTTTATTATGTGTTTACCTCACCACTTATTCATCCATGTGTCAGGGGAAGGGTATTCGTGATGTTTCCTGTTTGAGTTGATTATGAATGTAAATGCTAAACTCTCACTTGCCAGTCATCTTATGGACATATATTTTTAATTCACTTGGGAAGAGTAGGATTTGGGGGTCATATGGTTAGTGTATATTCAACATCATAAGATATTGCAAAACTGTTTTTCAAAGTGGCCACATAATGTACATCTCCAAAAGCTATAGTTATAAGAGCTCCATTTGCTCCTGATCTTTATGAGCACCTTGTTTGTCAGAGTTTTAAATTTTACTTATTGAAGTAGGTATGAAAATGTACATAATTACTATTTTAACATGTATTCATATAGTGACTATGTTGAGCACCTTTTAAAATGCAGCTCACATTGGCCATTCACATATATTCTTTAGTGACATGTCTGTTCCAATCTTTGCCCATTCTTTATTGGATTTTTTTTTTTGTCTTTTTAAAACTGAATTTAAGAATTCTTTATATGTATTCAAGTAGCTTATTTGGTATATATTTTGGAAAGTTTCTCCTTGTCTGTAATTTGTCTTTTATTTCCTTATCAGTGTCTTTTGTTTGGTATATTATTTGGGGTTCTCCAGAGAACCAACAAAATAAAGCAGAATCTTTTAATTGACTACCTCCCAACACTGACCACCTCCTTAAGTTGACCTAATTTTCATATGTCAAATACCTACCACATATACATGTCAGTACACTAGTAATTCCTTATGTCGACCACCTCTGTATGTTGATCAGTTTGTTACAGTGCTTGGGTGGTCAACTTACAGAGGCTTTGCTGTGTATGTGTGTGTGTGTGTGTGTGTATGGTGTGTAGGTACATACAGAGAGAGAAAAAGAGAGAGTGAGAGACAAAGAGAAAGAGAGAGAGAAAGATAGAAAGAAAGAGAGATTGATTTTATGGAATTGGCTTACATTATTGTGGCTGGGGGACTGGCAATACAAAATCTACAGGGCAATCTGGCAGCTTCATATGCGAGATATATTTGTACTCCCATGTTTACTGAAGCATTAAATCACAATAGCCTATAGGTGGAAAAAACCTAAATTTCTGCTAATGAATAGATAAAGAAAATGTGGCATATACATACAAAGGAGTTTTAAGAAATACATTGAGGAGGTACAGATGATGTTTTATTACATGGATATATTGTGCAGTAATGAAATCTGTGCTTTTAGTGTACCTCTCACTTAAATGGTGACCTCAGTAGGTAAGGTATTATCCCTCATACCCCCGGCCCGCTCTCCTTTGCAGTCTACAATGGCTGTGATTCCACCCCGTGGGCATATGTATGTGTTTATCTCCTACTGATAAGTGAGAATATGTAATATCTGATTTTCTGTTTCTGAGTTATTTACTTTAGGATGATGGCCTCCAGAAATATGAATGTTGCTGCAAAAGATATCATTTTATTTTTACACGGCTGACTAGTATTCCATGACATACATATGCCACATTTTCTTTATCCAGTCATCTACTGATGGACACACAGGTTGATTCCACTTGGCTATTGTGAAGAGTGCTACAATAGCCTCCATACTAGTGCAGGCCTTTTTTTTTTTTTTTTTTTTTTTTTTTCCCAAGCTGCTGCCCTGAATAGAGTGCTCTAGCATCACAGCTCACAGCAACCTCCAACTCTTGGGCTCAAGTGATTCTCCTGCATGATCCTCCCAAATAGCTGGGACTACAGGCACCAGCCACAACGCCCAGCTATATTTTTTGGTTGCAGCTATCATTGTTTTTTGGCAGGCCCAGGCTGGACTCAAACCTGCCAACTCAGGTGTATGTGGCTGGCACCTTAGCAGCTTGAGCCACAGGAGCTGAGCCCAGGCATGTTTTTTATATAGTGATTTATTTTCCTTTGGGTAGGTAGTGGGATTATTGGATCTAATGAATGGTAGTTATATTTTTAGTTATTTGAAAAATCTCTTTACTGTTTTCCACAAAGATTGTACTAATTTACATTTCCACCAGCAGTGTATAAGTGGTCCCTTTGTCTGACTCTTTGAAAACAACTGTTGATTTTTGACTTTTTAGTAATCGCCATTCTGAGGGATATGAGATGGTATCTCATGTGGTTTCAATTTGCATTTCTCTGATGATTAGTGATGTTGAACATTTTTTCATGTGTTTGTTGGTCATTTTTATGTCTTCCTTTGAAAAATGCCTGTTTATGTCCTTTGCCCAAAGTGGACAAATGAGATTATTGGATTTTTCTTAGTAAGATGTTTGAATTCCTTATAGAGTTGGTAGATACCAGCCCTTTGTCAGATGCATAATTTGCAAATATTCTCTCTCATTCTGTAAGTTGCTCTGTTGATTATATTTTTGATGTGCAAAAATATTTTAGTTTAATCAAGACACATTTGTCTATTTTTTTTGTTGTTTTTTGTGTTTGCTTTTGAAGATTTAGTCATGAATCTTTTGCCTAGTCCAACATCCAAAAGAATTTTTCCTAGGTTGTTTTCTAGAAATTTTCTGCAGTATTAGGTCTTACATTTAAGGGCTTAATTCATCTTGAGTTAATTTTTGTATATGGGAAGAGATATGAGTCTGGTTTCATTTTTCTGCTATGACTGTCTAGTTTTTTAAGCACAATTATTGAATAGGATATCCTTTTAACAGTGAATATTTTTGTCACCTGGTGGATGATCAGTTGGCCTTATGGGTGTGGAACATTTATTTATCCATGCTCCATTGATAAATGTGTCTATTTTATACCAGTACCGAAGTATTTTGGTAACTCTAGCCTTATAATATAATTTGAAGTCAGGTAATGTGAAGTCCTCAGCTTTGTTCTTTTTAGTTATAACTGCTTTGGCTATTTGAAATCTTTTTTGGTTCTATATGAATTTAGGATTGTTTTTCTAATTCTGTGAAAAATTACATTGATGATTTAATAGGAAATGCATTGAATCTATAGATTGCTTTGAACACTTCAATAATTTTGATGATATTGATTCTTCCAGTCCATCAGTGGAGTATTTTTCCATTTGTTTGTATTATTGATGATTTCTTTTATCAGTGTTTTGCAGTTTTCTTCATAGATATTTTTTACCTTCCTGGTTAAATATATCTGTAGGTATTTTATTTTTTGTACACCTATTTTAAATAAAATTGATTTCTTGATTTTTCTGCTTTACTTTTATTAGTGTGTAGAAATACTACTGATTTTTATATATTGATTTTTATCATGAAACTTTTCTGAATTCATTTATCGAATAGAGGAGTCTTTTAGAGAAGTCTCTAGACTTTTCTGGATATAAGATCTTACCATTAGCAAACAGAGATAATTTGACTTCCTTTCTTTTTTTCAATTTACATGCCTTTCATTTCTTTATCTTGCCTGATTGCTCTGGAGGATTCCCAGTAACAGGAGTGGTGAAAGTGGGCATACTTGGTATGTTTCGGTTCTTAGGGATAATGCTTTTAACTTTACTCAATGTGAAGTTGGCTATGGGTTCATTGTATATGGCTGTTATTATTTTGAGGTATGTCCCTTTAATACTTAGCTTGTTAAGGACTTTTATCAATAAGGTATGCTGAATTTTACTGAATGCTTTCTCTGTGTCTATTGACATGATCACATGGTTTTTGCTTCTAATTTAGCTTATTTGGTGAATCACATTTATTGATTTGTATATGTTGGCTATGCTTGCATCTTTGGAAGAAAACTAACTTAATCATGCTGTTACCTTTCAGGTGTCCTATGAGAATTGCTTTGCACGTATTTGTGGAGAATTTTTCATCTGTGTTCATCAGGAATATTGGCTAGTTTTCCAAGTCTTTACCTGGCTTGGGTACCTGGGTGATAATGACTTGAGAGAATAAATTAGAGAGAATTCTCTCCTTAATCTTTGGGAACAGTTTCTTAGGAAGGGCCCAGTCCTTCTTTGCACATGTGGTGTTGTTGTTATTGTTCGGAGATGCTTTATTAAACTTTCAGTTACATTACTCAGTTTTGGTCTATTCAGGATTTCTATTTCTTCTTGGTTCAATCTTAAGTCATTGTATATTTCCAGGAATTTTTCCATTTCCTCTAAGTTTCCTAGTTTGTGTGTGTAAAATGCTTGTAGTAGTTTCTGTTGATCTTAAATATTTCCATGGTACAAATTCTAATGTTCCATTTGTCATTTTTAATTATGCTTATTTAAGGCCCCTTTTTTGGTTAATTTAGCTAATAGTCTATCAATGTAGTATACTTTTTCAAGGAACCACATTTTCATTTCACGGCTTATTTGTGCTTTTTTTGGTCTCAATATCATTTAGTCTACTCTGATTACTTTGTTATTTCTTCTGCTAGCTTTGTGTTTAGTTTGTTCTTATTTCTCCAGTTCCTTGAATAAAAGCTTTATGCTGCTAACTTGAGATTTTTTGATCTTTTGATCTTTTTGAGGTCAGCACTTAACACTATTAACTTGCCTATTAACACTGCTTTTGTTGTATTTTGAGGTTGTGGTATTTTGTGTCTACCTTCTAACTTTTTGCAAAACTTTTTTTTAAATTCCATTATTAACCCACGCATGATTCAAAAGGAGGTTGTTTCAGTATCATGTCTTTGTATAGTTTTGAGAGTTCCTCTTGGTATTGATTTCTAGTTTTATTCCACAATGCTCTGAGAAAATACTTAATATGATTTTGATTTTTTGGAATTTATTGAGACTTGCCTTGTGGCCAAGCATATGATCTATTTTAGAGATTCCTCTGTGCACAAATGAAAAGAATATTTATTCCGTGGTTGTTGGGTAGAATGTCTTGTCAATGTCTATCATGCCCATTTGATCTAGAGTTCAGTGTAAATACAGTGTTTCTTTGCTGATTTTCTATTTTAATTATCAAACTATCTAGTGCTATTGTTGGGGTGTTGACATCCCCCACTATGGTGCATTGCTTTTTATCTCTTTTCTTAGGTCTAATAGTATTTGTTCTATAAATCTATGTGTTCCCGTGCTGGATGTATATGTATTTCCTATGATTATATCTTGTTGAATTGATCCCCTTGTCATGATATAATGACTTTCTTTGTCTTTTATTGCTGTTGATTTCGTCTGTTCTACCTGATATAAGTATAATTATTCCTGTTTGCTTTTGTTTTCCTTGGTATGGCACATCTTTTTTCTACTTCTTTACTTTATCTGTAAAACTTTTTATCCATTAGGTGGGTTTGTTTTGGGCAGCATATGGTTAGATGCTGGGTTTTTTCTTTTTTATCCATTTCACCAGTCTATGTGCTTTAAGTGGAACATTTAGTCTATTTACATTCAAACCTAATATTGATTTGTGACAGTTTGTTCCTTTCAGAGATGTTAATTGTTACCTAATTGCTCTGTGCTCTCACTTGTATAATTACAAAATATCTTCCAGGTGTTCTCTGAGCGCCACATGCCTGGTTATGCAATTCTCTAGGAAGAACTGGGTAGTTTTCTTGAATTATTCCCTCAACTAGGTTTGCAAGGCTTTTTAGCTCTTCTCACTCAGAAAAGCCTATAACTTACAGGGTCCGTCACATTATACCATTCAATATTTCTCAAAGGCATTTTCATTTTCTTAAATTCCTTTTTCTTTATTTTAATGTGACTAGGTTTATTTAAAAGACCTCTAGGCTCTAAAATTTTTTCTTCTGCTTTTACTAGTCCATTGTGAAAACTTTTGACTGTATTTTTCTAATTGCTTCAGTGAATTTTTATTTACAGACGTTCAGTTCATTAGGTTTTTAAAAATATCTCTTCAGTAAATTTTCTTTCATATCTTAAATTGCTTTTGTGATTTCTTTGTGTTAACTTCAACTTTCTTTTGGATCTCATTATGCTTCATTATAATCCTTATTTTGAAAAAAAATTTTTTTTTGAAATTAAAACATTTTATTTTGGAAAAAAGAATTGCAGTTTGGGGTGTAAGTGCAGACTGGGTGGTCCTGAGGATGTCTAAAGAACAAAGAGAAGGTTAGAGGTTTATTTTTTTAAAAAAAGAGAAAAATATTATGTAGTGCTTTTTTTTTTTTTTTTTTTGATACAGATTCTCAATATGTTGTGCAGGTTAGTTTTTTGTTGCATCGGCTTTTCTCACAGTAGCCTCAAACTCCTGAGTGGCAGGATCCTCCTGCCTCAGCCTCCAGAGTAGCTGGAGCTACAGGCATCCACCACAATGCTACAGGCACCCACCACAATGCTATTCTTTCTATTTTTAGTAGAGAGAGGGTCTG
>CAUYON010025727.1:0-47182 GCA_963573935.1 Arctocebus calabarensis | reverse complement strand
CCACGCCAGCATCTGCAGTTTTGAGATTTTTGTGATGTGGGCCATTCTCACTGGAGTTAGATGGTATCTCAGGGTGGTTTTGATTTGCATTTCTCTAATAATTAGGGATGATGAGCATTTTTTCATATGTTTGTTAGCCATTCGTCAGTCTTCTTTAGAGAAGGTTCTATTCATGTCTCTTGCTCATTGATATATGGGAAATCCTAAGAAAGGAAACAGCAGAGGATCTTAACAAATGGAAGAACATACAATGCTCATGGCTGGGAAGAATCAACATTGTTAAAATGTCTATACTTCCCAAAGCAATCTACCTATTTAATGCCACTCTTATTAAGGTACCAACATCGTACTTTCAAGACTTGGAAAAAATGATTCTGCATTTTATATGGAACAAGAAAAAGCCCCACGTAGCGAAGGTAGTTCTTAGTAATAAAAACAAAGCTGGAGGTCTCACCATTCCAGACTTTAGGCTGTCCTACAAAGTCATAGTGGTCAAGACAGCATGGTACTGGCACAAAAATAGAGACATAGACATTTGGAATCATATAGAAACCCAGGAGATGAAACTAACAACTTACAGCCACCTAATCTTCAATAAACCAATCAAGAACATACCTTGGGGGAAAGACTCCCTATTCAATAAATGGTGCTGGGAAAACTGGATATCCACATGTAAAAGACTGAAACTGGACCCTCATCTTTCTCCAATCACAAAAATTGATTCAAGTTGGATAAAGGACTTAAATTTAAGGCATGACACAATAACAATCCTGAAAGAAAGCGTAGGAAAAACCCTGGAAGATATCGGCCTAGGGAAATACTTCATGAAGAAGACTGCTATGGCAATTGCAACAACAACAAAAAATAAACAAATGGAACTTAATTAAACTCAGAAGCTTCTGTATAGCTAAGGAGACAACAACCAAAGCAAATAGACATCCTACCCAATGGGAAAGGATATATGCATATTTTGAATTACACAATGGCTTGATATCCAGGATCTATAGAGAACTCAAATTAATCCACATGAATGAATTGCTAATAATTCTATCCTTGCATTTCAGGAGACACATGATACTAACTTCATCAAATTGGTCGTCATATTATATATAGTATATGAAAGAGCGTAAAGAAGTCCCAGGCATATGGTGGAAACTTAATGAATTTAAAACTCTGATGATAATTATTATTCTTACTTTGAATATGTATATATCTATTATTTATAAATTACTTTTTTATGTGACCGAAAGTTATTATTTATTTTTTGCTTTTGACATATTTGTTCTTAAATAGGTAATACCTTAAAATACTTAAAATACTAATAGACATAAATTGGAAAGTACATTTTTTAAATCCATGTAGTGTCACGGTTGTCATTTTATCCAGTGGTGTTTTAATGCTAAAATCCATTTATTTAAGTTTCTATCTGGAACTTTAAAAAGAACATGGTGAATACAGAAGGAAGGAGATTGTCCAAAAGAAAATATAATTATTTCACTTTTGTTTTTTTAATGTAGAAATCCAATACTCTTTTTTATTTGAAAGGCAATTTATAGTCTGCCTTTGCTTTCTTTCCCCTTTTTATGCCCCTTCTATGGATGCCTTGTCCAGTCTTCTTCACTCTTCATGTTGTCAACAGTTTCCAGTTTCCAAAATTTCATCCTTGCCAAGTCTCTTGTTTGCTCAGAAGGCCTCCCTAGACCCCACCGCTTACAGAATAACTTTAAACCACCTAGCCTTCATTTCAAAGCTGGCTAGATCTGTTTCTGTCTTAACTAGCAATTAATTTTATTTCCCATAACATTCCCAGTTTGGCTTAATTAATGAAGGTTACTTAATAATTTTCTTAATTATACAACTAAAAAAATTATTAAAAGAACTCTCTTTATGATGTGGACTGAGGGAATTCAACCTTTCAGCTTGGATAATTTGTATAGTGGACAATACAGTTTTCTAGCATCTACATTAATTATTTTATTTGGAGCTGTTGATGAATAATTGCTTATGAATTTGAGAATGTAAGCAAGCACACATTCTGACTAGATTTTCCTGGGAGCCAGAGCTGTTCCATGCCTGTGTTCTTCAACAGGTCTGACAAACTCTTGATTTTTGATTTTTAAATGTGTGCAAAAGCCTGGCCTGAACTTGCATGTCAAGACCTGTTTTCATAATTCACAGCAACTCCCACTATCAGGAGACTTTACGAAGGGACCTATTTAAGAGGAATCACATTGGCAATCATTTCTTCTGTTGGGGTTTTTGCAACGGCTGTTTAACATTTTATAGACTAACTGGTAAAGTGAATTAATTCCTTTCCATTAAGTTAATAGTGCCATGTTTTAAAAAAATAGAAGGACTTGGCATTATTTTCAATAACATTTTTTTGAGATATTTAAAAATTAAGAATGTGTTTCATTCATCACTCAATCCCCATCACCTAGCACCTTTCCTAACACACTGGGTGTATTTTTTTGAGTAAATTAATATGTTCATGCATTGTGTGCCTACATAGGGCTTAGATATTGATCTTTTGAATGTAGAATTAAGAGAATTATTGTAAATTCTCTTACACTAGAGTTTATATATATAAACTCTAGATTTTATATATATATAAACTCTAGTGTAGTAGAATATATATATATATATACACATATATATATATATATACACACACATATATATATATATATAGAGAGAGAGAGAGAGAGATTGAGAGATCTTTTGACCACTTAACAACTCCTAGGTACTTACAGGACTAGATTTACAAGTAATTGCATCCAAACAAGCTGGTGATGTAATGTGCTATACTTAGGCATCTTTTGGGGACCCCAAATGTTCACTAGTATATCATGGGAGAATGCTCACAAGTGTTACTCTGAGCAGAGTTAGCCAATACATGTTGGGTTTATTTGATCTATGTTGTCTGCAAATCATTTTGTTTTATATCTCCTCATGAGTAATCTTAATGGAAAAACCTGAGATTGTTACATGATCCTCTTTGATTTTAAGCAGAATTTTTCATTTGTTTTCTTGAAGGGAGGTTTAGGAATTGAAATGGGGAGGAAAGATGGGTAGATATTTAAAGTCGGGGTTAGTTAAAGAAGTAAAGAAAGAAATTACTTGAACAGAGCAAAATAACAAACCAGAGACTCCATGTTCAATAGATGTTTATCATCTCCCCTCCCTGCTTCCTATCATACTCAGTGGCACCATTCTTGTGACTTAGAAACACAGGGAAGTCACACATTTTTTTTCATTTTTCTATTAAAGCTAGTACTCAAGAAATAGTAGAATTCCTCCATGCCAAACTAATAAAAATTGCTTTCCTCTTCACAGGGATTTTCAAGTTAGTGCAGGAGAAACATAGGGTAGAAAAAGGAATAGATTTCTCCATATAGCATTTCAGACAGCAGTGAATTGGTTGGAAGAGACATTATCAGATACATGAACATTGACCCAACCTTGGCACTCCTGAAATAATACACCTTAGACAATCTTCTAATGATAATGTTCCCTCTGCTTTAAAAGTAAACAACTGCCTTCCAGAATCTCACTTGACTCATAAAGGCTGTCCATGAGATTTTCCTTAATCTGCACTGGGCGATTGTCAGTGACAGTTGCTTCCTTTAAATTCAAATATTTTCATAAGATAACAACAATTCACTTTATGTAACAACAACTTAATAATATTAATATTATAAAATAAAAAAAATAGTTCTTGGTCAGCTCAGTCGACCATTCACTCTAGTGTTCCCATGTTCCTCTGTGTCCAGTGGCATTTTATTCTTGTCACACTGTGCAAAGTACTTCATGCCTAGGTTGTCAATATTTATCCTGTTAACTAATCCATTAAGTTTTTGCAGTTTTTGTTTTTGAGGATAGGAGATGTGGTATTGTCAACTCTGAGATGAGAGAGAATGGCATATAGTTGTTCAGCAAATGCTTGAACAAGTACATGAATAATAGCCTATGTGCAAGGTCTTATCATGGGAAAAAAGGTGATAAAAATAGTTATTATTCCTTTAGTGAATATATAACTGCATCTTTGCACAGACATAACACATCAAGGGATATACTTACAAAGCAATTTCTTTTTTATCTCCTAGAGACTTAAAAAAATTCCCTCCATAAAGCTATTTCTTCCTCTGCTCCATTGAATTCCAGTTACTTAAAAATAAGACAAGATTCTCCAATTGGTAAATAAAATGTTCATGTTTGTGTTTGAAACATTTTGATTATTATGTAGTGGTTTTTCCTCAGGTCTGGTTTTGGGGGCAAGTGTGGAAACTCAAGAAAAACTAGAGGCACTGAGTGTAGGGTGTCTTTTAGGATCCCCATGTGCCCAGCAAAGGGGTGTCTTCCTGAGGGCTTTGACATTCTAGAAGAGATGATAAGGTCTTAAAAGCTTAACTGCAATCCAGGGCATTTATAAAATGTTTTATTATTTATTTTGAGGCTAAGAAAAGAGCTCCTTCACAATTAATTCTGATTTATAAGAAAGGCTATCTTTGAGGACATATGGAGGAGACCATTCCAGAGGGGCCACCCAGGGCACAGACCATGAAGCAGGACTAACTGTTGAGTAATTGAAGAAAAAGAGGAAGGTCAGAATAGCTGGAGCCCCACACCTGATGGGCGTGATAGCAGATGAGAGTGAAAGAGGCTGGAATAGTACTTCCTGGAGTAGTTTATTTCTTCCTTTCCTTCCCTTCCTCTGTCTTCCTTCCCTCGCTTCCCATTGCTTTTTTTCTTTACTTTTTCTCTTTCATTTGAAGTTTTAAATGAAACCCATACAGAGTGTAAGAAGGTTAGAGAGGGGACAGACATCCCAATTAAAAAGATACCCCTGGCTGTCATAAGAATTATTTGAATGGTGTAGAGTCCAGGAGACAAAGGAAACAGGAAATCAATGGGAAGAAGCTGAAAACTAGTCAGGAAGGGATAGGGTAGAGCAGGTGTGGTCATTTTCACTTTATTTTTTACACTTTTAAAAATTTCTAAAGAATATAGTTTTTTTCAGGACATTTTCAGTTCATAAAGAATAGGAATCATTACGACTTCCCAAGTCTTGGTCTCCAAATACCACTTTCTATTAAGTGCAATCAGATTTTCTTGGAGAAATGGTTGATTTCAGGACTTGTTCAGGGAAAATACAAAATGAACCTGGATATATTGTATGGTGGAAATTAAGGTCATGTTCAAAAACTGATGAGGACATAGCAGAATGGCATAGAGAAGTCAGTTGCAATGGCTAACATTAGCCAAATCTGGTACCATTTGAACATCAAGATAAATGACAGTGTTGGATACAGTACACTAAATAAGACGGAAAAACCCAGCCTGTTGTGTAGACAAGTTTTTTTAAGTATTAAAATGTGGAAAAAAGAAATCTCTTTAAAATAGAGTCTTAGCAGAAAATCGTATAACAATAAGATTTGATTTTTCTTTGCCTTTCCACATCCTCTTGATGGAGAAAACAAGGATGAGAGCAAGAGGGAGGCAAAAGCTGGGGAGAGAGGAGAGAGACAGGAAAAACAGAGCGAAAGAGAGAGATTCTGTGAAAGTAACATCCCCACATACAAAGTTTTCAATTATTAAAATTTTTAACAATTTGCAATACATTATAACAATCATTAGTTGTATTAAAATTTAAACTTATCTCTTTGCATCAGCCCTTACACCCATGTTTCTTTCTTTGAATGAATTATCAATATAAAGTTGTTTCTAACTGAAAGAATTAGGCCCCCAAAATTGAATTTATTGACAAAAATCAATAAAGATAATCAAATTTTGCCTGATGTAGTTGCTTGCTTTTAATGATTGTATGAAATAACTTGTAATGTCAGGGCTGAAGTTGATGAGGCAGATATTTTGTAATAAGTTTTTGTCTTAATGGGTTGTTTTGTATTATAATGTAACTTTTTTATTTCATTACATCTTAGCATAAATATAAAATTAATTTTCTTAGCAACTGTCAAAAATGACTATACTGGCACTACTGTAAGATTTTCTAATGAGTCATTTACCATAATTGTTCCAGTAATTATTTTATAAATGTTTATTCTCAGAGACTTCCACATTTAACAAGTAATAGCATATATGTGTCATTAATAAGCATAAATTGATAACCAGCACAAATGTTTCAAAGTGAATGTTTCCCTTTTAATGACTACATTAGGTATGTTAGAAATAAATATTTATGGGAAGCACATTAGTAAAACAGCTCTTTCACAGTAACATTTCAATTTTAATGGAGTTCTTCAGGATTTTGGAAGTGAAGTAATTCACTAGAGCATACTATTTCTTTTCTTAATTTCACCACTGTCTTTTCTGTTCTTCACTAATGAACCTTTGTCATATTTTACAAAAATAAAATACTATTTGCAAAATTATTCCCAAATATTTAGAATATTTATTATACAACTTAATTAGGTTTTACATTATATAACCTATTCTAAGGGATAGGAAAAACTATTTGAAAAATTATCCCCAAATATTTAAAATATTTTTTATACAACTTAATTAAGTTTTACATTGTATAACCTATTCTTCTAATGTCATCATCTGAGAGAAGTACTTCAGGAGGCCTGTAAATTTTGCCTATGTATATAGGAAGTATATTACATTCTTTTCACTATTTCTCCATAGCTAAAGAAATGAACAAGTTGATACTTCTGAAAGCATGGGCAAAAATTTATTAGAATGATTTATTTATTAATAAGCTAACCCAGGTGCCTACCTGCCTGCTATTGTATTAAAATACATTGTTTACCTCAAGGGCAAATCTTTATTGCAAATGGCACTAAATATCTTTTAGAGAACAGAAAAATAGTGCTATGATAGCATTTAAGAAAATTTAGTGTAGATTACTTACATGAAGAAATTGTAAAAATGACTATTTAAGGGCCTGGGATTCAATAGATCCAATACCTTCAGTCTGCATGTGTATTTATATTCCAATAAAAGAGTTGGACTAAATAGTCTCCTGGCCTCTGTAAACTCAAACATTCTGTGTATATTTTTGGCTTGTTAAATTTTCAAGCCATTTTGCTTAAGCCAGGAGCAATTATGTATTTGATGATCACAATTTGATAAAATCAATTTAAAATAACAAACCTTATGGTAAACATTTATGCACCAGCAATTATAAAGAAATAACTCTATCGATCATATTAATAATGGTATTGCTTCAGAATTACTTGACCTGGACGAGATCTTGTTATACCATATAGACAATCCGCCTGTGGTTTTATGGGACTAGCTTGTGTTCTCTTGGGAAGTGTTTTACATAGCCAGGAACTATCTATTTGTGCTTGAAACACGAGGTACTACCCCAAGTTCTACGAATTTCGCTAAAAATAAAAATGTGTGCAATTAAGAGCAAAAGGAAATATATATCCTCAAAAAGGGCTCCCCACCATTATGGAGTGATCCTAAGGTGATTACTATTGAGCCTATGAGACGGTGCTTTGAAACCAGTCTTGGCATAGAATGAAGGAATTCAGACCTATGCTACCGTTCTCTATGCGTGTGTTCTTCAAGTATGATCAGACTGGAGAACTCAAGGGAAGGATCAGGCTAATTCTTTCCTCCAATCCCTCTTGTAGACTTTCCTTCTGCAGCCCTGGCTTCCTCTATCAGAGGTTCTTCATTCTCAATTTCACATCCTTCTTCCTCATGTTCCGGCAAGACCCAGTTTCGCTGCTTTGTTTAGAACCTAAATCCAGGCCCCCTAGTCTACTTAGAATCGGAGTGATGAAAAGATCAGTGTATCTGGAGTTTGATTTCCTTTTTACACATTTATTGATCTCTTGTTCTTTAGAAGCCCACAGATTCACTCTCAATGCCAAGATGCATTGAATATAAAAAGCAAACCATAAATGTGAGAAGATAGTGGAAAGTAGCTCCCTCCCTCATTGCATATTTTTGCGCATAAAATATAGAAAATGGTGTGAGTGTTTAGGTCATGGACAAATTTCTGTCAGGCAAACCTGAGAATTTCTTCTGTTCCACAGAGGGGAGAAAGAGGAGAGAATGGGTGGTCAGAAAGAAGAATGTGCCCAGAAAAATAATGAGCAGTGATAAGGAAGGAAGGGGTCCATTCTCCTGCTGCTCTTCGCTTGCCTCCCTGATGGGAACCAGTCTCTGATACTCAGCTGATATCCAGCAAATGGTACACAAAGTATCTCTGCAAGAACATTGCACAGCTCGGAGTTAGGGATGATATTAGAAGAAGCTGCTGGGATCAGCAGTTGCCAGTCTTGGCACCGTAGTAAAAACGCAGAGGAAATATGCAAATAAAAGCCTAGTTAACACACTAGGTAGGTCCCACAAAGTATCATTTTGCAGTCAAAAATTTATCACCAGAAAATTAGTTAATAGCTCTCCTGATATTCAGAAGATGTTTTTTTATGGTGCTCAGGAGAATTTCTAAAAAGCACCTTGAAGTAAAATTTGTTTTTCCTCAGATATATTCTATCCTAAATTCAATATTTAACACTGTACCCCTGGAGTTGATTTGCATTGAAAAGGGAAATGTAAAGGCTTTATTTCTCTAAAAAACAAATTGAATTACACACAACTTCTGCTGTCTGCCTGCACCTGGGACTTATTTTTTTATTTTTATTTTTTTGTCATTTAAGCAGACTTAAAAGAATTCCACCTCTTCTTTATTTACATAAAGAGGATGGTTAAAGGCACAAGTTTGAAGTCGGATAAACCTCAGCCAAATTCTCAGTTGTCTACCTACTAGCTAAGTGATTCCAGACCAATTGCTTAGCTCTCTGAGCCTCATTTATATATGGGAAATTCATTCTGCGGATTCATTCATTGTTTACAGCGATGACAGTACTCATCTCACGGTGTTTTCATGAAAATTCATTAATATAGTAAGTTCTAAGCAAATGTGCTCTATCATGACTACTATTATAAGTTTATGTCACTAATCATTAAATTATTGAAGGTAGGGTTCAAATTCAGACAGTTTGGGCCCAGAGCCTGGACTTATAACCATTACATGTATTCTGTACTGTTGAGTGAAATATAAAAGGCCTGTTTGGAGAAGAAGAACAGCCAAGTTGAAAGAGGAAGGTTCTTCTACTCATTGAAGAATCCAAGACTAACTCAAGAGAGCAGCATCTGAAGAAGAAAAGTGAGGGTTCAGGTCAGTCTTTAGACAAACTGACTGACTGACCAAGTTAAAAAGACAAATATTTAAAGAAACATATTTGCAAAAATTCAAAGGCCACTGACTTATCTATTATGGAAAACACCACTACCACATGAGTATAACAACAACGTTTATTTAAAAGGTCTTCTCACATCAGCAAATCTAGAATCAAAATTAACTTGCTTCTGTGGGAGTCAGGTTTATGAGATACATAGAAAATTTTGGAACCCAGAATACCTAGGGTGACCCTATTTTTGTTGTTACTGTTGGCTTTCTTATTGCCATTGTTTTGTTTTGTTTTCAGTTTCTGGCTGGGGCTGGGTTTGAACCTGCCATCTCTGACATATGGGGCTGGCACCCTACTCCTTTGAGCCACAGGCACCATCCATTGCTATTGTTTTTTATTGTTTCTTATATTTTTTAATATCAGAATGAAAATATTTTTCTTCTTTTGTATTTGTTTCTATATTAATTTATTTGTTACTGGTATATGATATGTGTAATGATACTGGAAGCAGGATGAATTATTAGGTCTTTCTTTTTCTACAGTATATTGTAGTTCCATGTAGCAAACAAACAAACAAACAAACAAAAATATGTGAAATGGGCACAGATTTAGTGTGATTTTTTAAATTAAAAATTTTAATTTTTAGTGCCTGGTATGTCATACATCTATCTTGCCATTTGATGATGATTTATGCAATCTGGATCCTCTTTAATAAAACAACTTATATTGTTTGCAAATTTTCTTTGTTCGTAATCTGCATCATGGTGGCTATTAATGGTATTTGTGCCCATGCCAAATAATTCTTTTGTCATAACTGCATGTAGCTAATTCTGACTTAATAATGTACCCAAATCACATTAAAAAGGTGCTTATTGGAAATGACGGCCTCCCGTGATGCTCATCATTCACATTTCACTCTTACTGCTGAGATTTGAATCAGCCACACTCTCTTACTTTATTCTGCAGTCTACTGCAAATTGGCCTCGGAATCATCTCTAATTTTGGAGTCTCCCTGCTGGGCATGGTTTGTTCATAGTTATTTGTCAATTCCAAATCAAGCTCAACCTCACATCTCGTCTTCCCTACACATAATGGAAAGAGTTGCTTATAGCTAAGTGAGTTGCAATAACTACTGATGGCTTTCTCAGGTATCCAAAGCTATTAATTATCAAGAGAAAGCAATATGGCTTTATTAGCAGCAATATTTAATAACACTAATATTCTTACCTAAGAGCAGTAAATAAAATGGTTATGGGCTTATTAATGAATGCAAGCTTCAAACCAAATTAACAACTGACTATGCATGAAATGTCCCAGAAAATCTATTTTTGCCATAGAAGAAAGACCAGAGATGACATTTTTAAACGTATGCCTATTGTATTCTTCTCCTAAAAGGACATTGGAGACTATTCTGACCTAAAGTTTATGCCTCTTATGCAAGAGGATCTCACTTCAGTTTAATAGGCGTACAAACAAACAGCTATTGCTCCCATTTCAAACTTATCATCTCAGCTGTTTTCTTTCAAGTAGCACTTCTGAGTCTGCCTCCTTGGCAATTGGAATAATTTGTTTTTAGACATGAATGTAGCAAAACTGGTAAAACTATTATCTATCCAACTGGCTGTTTCTTTTCTTTCTTCCTTTCTTTTCTTTTTTTCCGGTTTTTGGCCGGGGCTAGGTTTGAACCAGCCACCTCCGGCATATGGGGCCAGCGCCCTACTCCTTCGAGCCACAGGTGCTGCTCAATTCTCTTTTTCTTATTCCTCATGCCAAACACAGAACATTAGACACACTAGATTTTCTAATCATGTTCTCATTTCTTCTTTTAATATAGGGTATAGGCACTATGACAAAGGTGAATAAAATAAAGAAAAAGGACAAGATGAAATAACATCCACAAATAATAAGACTGTTTCTACTAGGGTCTAAAAATATAGGTTGCAGGAGTAAATAGGGATACACAAACAACTGACACAGATTCTTGCCTGATATTGCTGCCTTCCAGAGCAAAGTCAACACCTAGTTCCATCCAGGCATCATGGAACTTTTCTTGGTACTAAGAAAGATGAAATGCATGGAAAAATGAAGGAGAAGATATTATTCATGCTAACAAAATAGGGAGAATGTTCCTTAATGAAGAACAGCTCAAAGAAAAGAAAGGGGACCTCAGACTAAAGAACTCGTGCAAGGAAAAACCTATTATAGATAGGTCTGTATCTATTAAATTCATTTATTCAGTAATCCATAGTCTTGTAAAATAAAAACACCTGGTTCAGATGATATTATAGGTGAATTTTACCAAACACTTATGGGACAAATGCTGCCAATTTGTAATAATCTCTTGACAGTATGACAGAACTGAAGGAATACTTCCTAATTCATCCTATGACACCAGCATTATCCTAACATAAAAAAAAAACAGAAAAAGACATGAACAGAAAACTACAGACAAATATACTTAATAGATGCAAAAATTCTTAACAAAATATTAGTAAATTGAATCCATCAACGTATAAAAAGTGTCATACATCATGATGAAGTGAGATTTATTACAAGTATGTAATGATTGTTCAATATTTAAAAATCAATCCTTGCATCCACTATATCAACAAACTGAAGACAAAAGTATATGCTCATATCAATTGACTCAGAAAAATATTAATTTGATAATTCCAACACTATTTTATGATAGAATCCCTCCCAAATTGAAAATAAAGAGTAACTCAGATTAAAAGCAGCTATAAAAATGCACAGATAACTCATGCTTAATTATGAGAAATGGAATATATTTCCATTAAGACTGAGAACAGGGGTGGCACCTGTGGCTCAAAGGAGTAGGGCACCGGCCCCATATACTACAGATGGCGGGTTCAAACCCAGCCCTGACCAAAAACCACACACACACACGCACACACACACAAAGACTGAGAACAAAAGAAAAATGTTTTCTGACACTGCTACTTTTCGACATTGTACTGGATGTCTTAGCTAGTGCAATAAGATCAGGAAAGAAAATAAGGGTATTTATTTTGGGAAGGTGACAATATTACCTATGTAGATAAGTCTACAGAATATAGAAAGAGAGGAAAAAGAGACAAAGTCCTAGAATAAATAAATGATATTAACATGGTCACAAGGTCCAAGAAGACCATGCTGAAATCAATTTGTTTCTATACACTAGCAATAAATCTGTAAATACTGAAATGCAAAATGCAATACTTTATACAATCACTGAAAAAAAGAAAAAAATATTAAGTATATGTATATGACCAGTATGCAGAATCTAAAATGCTAAGAAAAGAAATCAAACAAAATTAAATAAATAGATAATTATATGGCCTTCAATATTTAGAATATTCGGTATACTGGAAATCTTACTTAACCCTAAATTTATGTACAGGTGTAGCATAATTTCTATCAAAATCCCTAAAAAATTTTAAAAATATAGGCAATATAATTGTAAAATTTAGTTGGAAAGGCAAAAACACTAGAATAGCAAAAATTATTTTCTTCATTTCATTTTTAAAAAAATGATTTTGAAAAAAATAAGGTGGGAGGCACAAGACTGTTTGATTTCAAGACTTTATAGCTAAAGTAATTAATTCTGTGTGGTTTGGTACTGGGATATACGTATAGATCAGTTGAACAAATTCAAAAACTCCAAACCAGGCCCCACAAATGTGGCCAACTGATTTTTTTGACAAAATGTAAAAGTAATTTAATGTACAACTGTACTTCAACAGACAAAACTAAAAAAAAGACAAGAAAACGTTACTCTCACACTGTTTCAATACAAACATTATGTTTTTTTAAAAAAAATCACAGTTAGATATAACACATAAAACAGTAAAAGTTTAATAAAAATAATAGAGCAAATCTTCAGTTACTCAAAACATTCTTGAATTTGAAATCTAAAGGAAATACTGAGATAGTGGATTGAATGAAAATATTTACACTTTACTTTATGAAATACCCTGATAAGAGTGTGCACATGGAGATAAAATAGTGTGATCATTTCATTTTCTCCCGAAGAGGCTAAGGACAGAATCCCTGAATGTATATGAATCGTGCCCTATGATTGCACCAACGTACAGAAAACCAAAACATTTCCTTGTGCCATCTTCTATCTCTTCATGGAATATGGAGCTGTTTCTCATTCCCAGTTTTGAGCCTGAGTCATGAGAAGGGCATGGCTATGAACAGAGGTGGGTCAGTCAGGGGACGATGCTTACCTCACAGTCATTCCTGAAGGTTTTTGTGACGTTCTTTGTATGTGCTGTATTTTTCTGGCAGTGGTAGTAGCTGTGTTTCCAAGTAACTAATTTCCTCTTAACCAGGTTTCAACTTTGCACTGGCAGCACTTTTGGTCATGAAACAGTTCTCCCTCTCTCCTTCCCCTGACTCTTAACTCATCCACTTTCTGCTTCCTATATTAAGAAATATGAGTTCATTTTTATCATAATAATGACAATAGTTACCAATGATTATGGACTTACTATTTGCCTGTGATAAAGACATCCCACCCAGAATTTCTTTTTCACCTGACAACAATAAGGTGTGGTACATATTACTTTCAAACACCTATGATCTTACAGATGCAAATACTCAGACTGAGAGAGTTCCAGTAATTTTCCTAAAGTAGGCATTGCGATGGCTCTAAGGCACTACTGTGGGGCTCTCCAGAAACTGTCCTTGGTCTCAGGTGACCCAGAGAGCATTTGGATGGCACTTCTAAGGACACCCTTTTTTTCTTTACTCTCAAAAGGCATTATCCAGAGCAAGGTGGGGGGCTCTTCAGCTCATCCCAATTCCATATAGATGTATGTGGCTGTTTCAAGAAATCTGATACCTGGGGAGATAGCTCTTCCTCATAAATAGCAAAAAAGAGGCCTCAGTCTTACTTATCCTTTAAAAAAATACAAATTCAAGCTTAAGATCTGCTACAGAAGACACTGGACACCAGCACTTTCTACTTTTAGGCTTCGTTTAATATTTATAATATTATTGTCCCATTTATTAACTCTCTAATCAATTTTACACAATAAAAATAATATACACATATATGGGGGGGAGAGATTACCCTGGAAAAGTTGAGCTCAGTGAGTTCTGTCATTGGATGTGATGGGAGGAACAGGATTTGAGAACATCCAAGGTAAATAAAGCAAGTGGCTGATAGATAGTGAGGTTCTGGAAGCACTGAAAATAGATTAGGTTGTTAAAGGAAGAGAAGGCCAGAGGGAGCCATAAAACATGGGAGGCCAGGAGGCAGATTAGAACAGCTCACAAAGGCCCTTGTGCTACAAGATGAACACTATAATTCTTGGGAAATATTAAGAAATGTAAGTAGATGAGTACTTTAGAAAGAAGTTATTTAGAAATTAGATAAAGGTGTGAGGGATGTGGGTGCTAAACCAGAGAGAGAGAGAGAAGTAGATTGGAGAAATATGAATTATTTTAGTAATTCAAGAAAGAGATGACAAACTCCTATACTAAGGCAGCTTCAGGCAGGGTGGATAACAGGAAATAAATTCAGAAATACTAAGAAAAAAAGAACTGACAAATCTTATACAAATCAAGGGAGAATTACATTTAAAACAAAGCCTTTTTCTTTGATGTTTGAAAAAGAAGTGTGTTTTTTTTTTCCCAAATAATAAAGGCTATATTGTTTTCTCCTCAGGGTAAAATATATTTTCCCCTCAAAGTACAAATAGTCTACCTTTAAGCGGATATGAGTTTAATCTGTCATTTTGAAGCACATCATATGTGTAGGACATTTTTGCCTTTGAGGAATATTGACAACTTCTAAGCAGAGAGTTTCTGGGCTGTATTACTTAATATTCCTTGAATATTCCCTAACTATTAAAAAATTCAGATTAAGAAATGTACTTGTCAGAGCTGATTTTTATAGTTTGGACATATTAAAATGTTTTATTAAATTTAGATTGGATATGGTTTCCAATAAAGACAAAAATTGAGTTTTTTTAATTACTATCTCTGGGTAACAAGGGACCCCCAAAGTGCCAAGTATCTAATCATCTCCATTGTGTTGAGTGAGGGGAGCCCTCTCAGGTATCAGAGTAGCCTTATTAGATAAAAAAAAATTGGTTTTCTGAGATGCTCTTCTTTTTGTTAGGAGCAGAACTCCCTCTATTAAACTAACATTGTTTTCACATATCAGCAATAGCAGCAGGAGAGAGAAAGTTTAATTTTTGCACAAGCAATTTTATGCAGTTGTCATTAATATCCAGGAAGTGAATTCGGGGTTTAATGCTGCCCTGGTTTCTAAGTAAAGAGATGTCAGACTATATCCTTAGGGAATGGAAATCTGTGCCTTGTTTTGTACTCAAAGGATGACAAAAGAAAAAAATTGACTCCTTCCCCTTGAAATATTTCTGCAAGGTTTATTTTTTATTTAAACTGTGCAAAAAAATGAGAGTCTCTTGTTATGACAAGAGGAATGTGAAGATAAAAACTTACTATATTATTTCCCTTTTACTATATTATAGCAGTTGGAAATAATTATAATGTTTGTCTTTGAATTTGGACAGGATAAGCCAACTGTTTCTGAGAGGATTCAGTACAGAATAGGCAGGAAACTTTCCTTGTGCTAGCATTTGCAGAACTTGAAAAGTTTTGGAAAAAATAAAAAACTGACCACAGGGTTTTGAGTATGGCCTGTTTCTTGCCTCACTTAGAGTTAGCTTTCTGACTCCACAATGGCTATGTATAATAATTTGGCTATATGCTGTGACCTCTCCATGCTGTGACTTTCTTTGCCTGGAGAGAATGATCACACCTTCCTTGTTGACAGTCCTTTTTTGTACTTTAGAAGAAAATAACAACACTCAGGGACTCATATAATCCAAAAGTTGCAAACGGTTCTAATTCTAGTCCATGTGAAACACAGAAATATAATTCTTCCCTATTTTTTTACAGAAACATAAAAATAGAGCAATGTGAATTTTGGACAAGTAAGTGCCATGGAGAAAGATATCAGACATGCACATTCTTCCCAGCTGCACATGTGTAGCCTCATCTCTGGCAACAGGTACATGGCAAGTTGTGAGTCCTATTTAAGATCAACAAATAAAGATTGACTTCTGATTCCTAGAAAAAGGAAAAATTATTAAGGAAGATTTGTCTAACCAGCATAGCCTTTAAACAATTAAATGAACTGGAAGACTTCAGGTGGTTGGAAATATTCAAATAGGAATTATGTAGAAGACATCCTGGCCTCAGGGAGGAGATTGGCCTCTAAGGTTCAAATCTTCACCCTCTTTGCTAATTATAAGATATTACGGGTAATTATTAAGGTCATAATAGCACTTGTAATTTTGTTCATGTAAATTGCGTTTCATGCACAATCCTAAAATTTTTAGCACATCTTTTTTTTTAACCATGAAAATACAAATTACTAAAGGAATCGATGTGTCCTTGACTTGACTGATACATGGAAATTGGAGGGTAATTGAATTATTCATGAGATTACCAGATAGAACATGATAAACACCTTTTATTAAGGGAAAGGAGTCAATTCCAACAGTAAGAATAAGACCATCATCTTTTCTAATTTTTATGTTGAGGCCACTAGACCATATTATTTAATTTTCAGAGAAATGATTCCTTGTGAATCACCTTCAGCATCACAGCTGTGGTTTGGCAGCAGATCCCTGAATGGGCACAGTACCTTTCACCCTTGTAAGGTGAATCAGTCTCATTCGTGCTCCTTGAGGTATGAGGCCCTGAGAAGGAACATTTCCAGTACTTGGGCTGTGAATGTGAATTTGGGGGGATATTTGCCCGCAGCTTGCAGAAGTGGCCTTGCTGAAAAATGCAGGCAGTTGCCCACTAAAGGAAAGAATGTGCCAAAGGGCCCCGCCAAGTCGCAGCTGGGGATTAATCCCCCCCCCCCCCACCGCCTGGGGCAGTCGGCTGTTGCACTTTGTTCCCTACTTCAATTTACCCAATAACTTTCGGTCAATCATGTAGGGAAGTAGGTAAACAGAACAGACAACCCAGTGCCCTTGTGGTTTGTGTCCATTGTTGTTTATCTCTAAGCAGGACATTCTTAGTTTAGAAAGGTGTGTACATGCTTTGCTGCATTAATGCTAACAAGGAATTGTTATGACAGTTTTTGTTACCTTTTGTATTCTTTATTCTTGGATATTGTTATCTGATGATTTGGAGTATATAAGAATCTTAGTAAAGATGGGTTTTTGCTAAATGCCAGAGTGAGCCTCAGTCTCCCCTTTGTAAATCAATCATTTCGTCTGTGGTGCTTCCTCTGTGCCATAGACCAAGTAGGTTAGTAGACATCAACAGATCCCCCACTAACAGAGGAGTTACTGCATCCTCCCTAATTGGACCCTTCCACGACCTGTTTTATTAGAGTTTTAAATGAATGTGAAATGACATTCCCAAGAAAATGAATCTAGCATTACTGGATATTGGCTGTATACATTATCGTGACTTTTGTAGTACTTATTTGAATTTGAGTCAAGTAAAATAAAATGTGAATCACCACTTTATGAAACAGGTCATGTGTGCCTGTTAGAAGCACCAATATGTTATGTGACACTGAACTGAATTTCTGTGTCTAGAAACGTGGATCAATGGTTTGTTAAACATCTTGTAACAAAGAGATTTTTCATTAATTTTAATTCTCTTAATTGTGTTTGGAAAAGTCTGAAAGGAATCTGGATGCATGTATCTGTGTTACTTACTGATAAAAGCAGAATCTTCTAAAGGAAATAAGAATATTCCCTGGTAGAGAACATGTTATATATTCAAGACTAAATACCTCTAAATTTTAGTGAAATAATATTTACTGGGTTGAGGACATCATAGAATTTATTTAATCTCTTAATTTATAAAATGAAGATGATAACATTTAGTTTGCCCCTTCAGTTGGTGCATATATTAAATGATAAAATATGTACAAATTACCTAACAAACTTCTTGGAATATACTACTAAGACTAGTAAATATTTATCTTTGTTTATGCTATTCTTGTTTCTACTAATTATACAGGACTGGGAGTGTGGAAAGTGTGTGGTGGTGGACTAAATAGTACCAAATTGTGGACCAGCATGCTTAGATTCTAAACTTTTTTCTGCAACTAAAATACAGGGTAACAAATATTGTTATTAAATCACTTAATTTGCCTAAGATAAAGGCAACTTTTAAAATTTCCTTTATGTATTGTTTTGTTTTTGCATTCTTATTTTTCTTCTCTGTATTGTTTTTATCTGCAATATATAAAGGTAGGTTAAAGAATTGTTCTCTTTTCCCCACACATCTTTTATTAACAATTGTAAAAATCTATGATTCTATAAACCTATAGATTATAAAATCAAATTGCTATATATGCCTTATTGACTTTAAATACTGAAAACTCTACATTAAAACATCATGAAGTAAGTAGGCTACACTAGTATAAGTCAATCAGGTAATTGGAATAGCAGTTCTCAATTGGAGGCAGTTTTATCCCACAAGAGTGGTTTGGCAGTCTCTGGAGATATTTTATATTGTCAAGATTGGGGGCCAGGAAAGGACCAGGGACGCTACTTAGTATCCTACAAATCACGGGACAGGGTCTTCCAGCAATCAATTATTTGGTACCAAACATCTATAGGGCTTGCATGTGAAACTATGATGTAGAGCACCATTAACAAAAACAATTTCATACACTTTTACTGAGGGTCAACCGTGTTCCAGGCACTGGATATACAGAATTGGATAAAATGCTTTTTGCCCTCAAGGAGCTAAGTGTTTCTGATGTATGGAGTCATCTTGTATCATTTTTCTGTCATCATATAATTGCCTTTAGAAGTGAGAAAACATTGGTCATAACTGCTACCATAACATATAAGGAAGGAGGAAGGCCACAAATCTTTGGTTTCTGTACTGATCAACAAATTCTTAGTAGAATGAGTTTTAAAAATGAACTAATACCTTTTGTATCAACCTGGATGGAACTAGAGACCATTCTCCTAAGGGAAGTATCACAAGAATAGAAAAACAAACAGATATCACATGTGCTCAGTATTAAATTGAAACTAATTGACCAACATGCCTATGTGCGATAGAAGTAAAACTCAGCAGATTTTAAGTAGGTGTGAGGGGAACGACAGGGATGGATACATCACATTTAATGAGTACAATGCACACTCTCCAGGTGATGGGCACACATAATTTTGACTCAAACTGTACAAAAGCAATTCATGTAGCCAAAGCATTTCTATCCCCACAATAATTTGAAATTAAAAAATTTAAAGTCATATCCGTTTCTGATCCAAATAGTTGAAAGAAAAAAAGGAAAATATAAGTGAAATAAATGAAACGTAAGAAATTTAATGCTTAACTCATAGCATAAACATATATAATTATAGTTTTCTATGACTTCACTTGAAAATGATCATTTTCAAGAGAAGATACCGGAGAAGAATTTATGTGTTCTATTTCACATAACAAACACAAATTAAAAGGCAACTGTCTGCGTATCTACTTAAAGGATCTTTCCTGAGCAGACTTGAATGCTCAAGGATTGCAAAACCTGGAAAATTGAGCATACCATTCCTTGCAGCCTCTGATCTATTTTTACTTAAATAAACTACAGTAGCAAAGGTTTTTGTTCTGTTATCTGACAATGCAGTGCAATTTTAGTTGTATATGTGTGTGTATTTTATTCTAAGTAGACATAACTTTTCACAGCAATTGTTTTGGCAAAACTATCATTGTGTCACTGAAAAGTTTAGGAAACCAGGGGTAAATTGAAATTACACTTGTAATACATGTCTCATAGATTGTCAAGGAAGGTAATTATGATTCACACTCACAAAATGGAAGGTAGCAGTGAGCAGAAAAAGTCATTGTCCTTACAAAATGGCCAAATTAGATGGCCAAGAGAATCATGTCAGACAGGTCAGAGCTTGATGTTTCATTATGAGGAAATGTTTTCTTAAAGCAGGAACTGCAGGGAATGGTATGCACAAGTTTTTAAAGAATGTTATTAGGAAAATTTTATCTTTTGCATCTAAGTTGCCTATAGGAATAGTATTTATGGGTCTGGAAAAAAGCTTAACACTTGCAAATTATTCAAATATCTCTAATTAAATTCTGTTTTCAAATGCTTTGGCCATACCAAAGCACAGGGACCAGGTATATGTGTCACTTTGTGAAAATAGAAAACTGAGCAAAGTATATAAAGTACTAATTTTTAGACATTGAATAATGGGAACTACAGGACTATGGTGCTTGATTGAAGTTAGACAAAATTAGTTGAGATTTGTGACTCCCTTGGATTACGGTCTGAGGGCAATTTCCAGGTCACAACATAGACAGGAGGAAATGATAAAGACCTTGAGGTCGATAAATGTGGAGAGACAGAAATTGAGTTTGGGCAGGCCAAAATGACTAACATTTGTAGGCAAATACAAAAGAAAGTGCTTTATAGAGAGAGAGAAAGTGAGGGAAAAAATGAGAAAGGTCATTCAGAAGATATTTTGCTGGTCCCCTTGAGTTATCTGTACAAACACAAAAGGAAAATGCTTCAGATTAAGGAAATAAACACCAGGAGCAATTGGCTAAGAAATTTCTGGAGCTCATGAAGGGATTGAAAGTGTTTGGATTTTTTTTTTTTTTTAGAGAGAATCTCACCCTGTCATCCTGGTGGATAGAGCACCTCTGTGCTGTTGCTCACAACCTCAAACTTTTGGGCTCAAGTGGTCCTCTTACTGTAACCTCCCAAGCAGCTGGAACTGCAGGCATCTGCCACCACTCCTGGGTAATTTTTCTAGTTTTAGTAGAGACCAGAACTCTTGTTCAGGCTGGTCTGGAACTCCTGAGCTCAAGCAATTCATTGGCCTCGGCATTCCAGAAATGCTAGGATTACAGGTGTGAGCCGCCATGCCTAAACAGTGTTTGTATTCTTACCAGCTGGAGTAAAAATATATTTAGCATCAAGTAGAGTCCTCAAAATACATTATTTTAAAAGTATGGTGATATTAACTTCTAAAAGTTATTCTGAATATATCTTAACAAAGCTTTCAAATAGGTCTTAAAAGGATTCAACCAATTTTGAGTCATTTAATATGTAACAGCACAAAGTATAATATTATTTCGTAAAAGACATCAAAATACAACACATAACCACACACAATGCACATTATCAGGCACCTAAGAAAAATTACCAAATATTAAAAGAAGCAGGAATATTTAATTCATGATAAGAAGAATAATTGATAAGGAGAAATAGATCTACAAGTAACAATGATTGCAGAATTAGCAGACACACAGCCATTATAAATATGTTCTCTATTTTCGAGAAGATAGAGGAAAAGTCTAAGTTGATAAAGAGAAAAAGTAAGATAAAAAACATCTTAAATAGAATGTCTAGATATATCCTAGAAGAACAGGAAGAAATATTTGTATATGATAAACATTAGATTAGAAAAGGCAAAAGAAAAGATTAGTGAAGTAGAAGACGTAGAATTAGAAATTAACTAAAATGAGGTACAGATAGAAAATAACTGAAAAAAAAAATGAAGAGACTATAGATAATCTGAGAGGCAATACTAAGCAATTAAATCTTCATATAATTGGAGTCCTAGAAGAAAAGAATGCTATAGAAACAATATTTGAAGAAAAAAATACCTGTAAAATTTTTGGACAATGAAAACTTTAAACTCAAATATCTAATAAATATGAAAAAAAATTGAATCACATAATATTCAAATTGATACATGCCAGTGAGGAAGAGAAAAGATTAAAAGTGCCAGAAGAAAAAATATTTCTTATAGAACAACACTAAAATCAATTGCCCCTTTCCCATCAGAAACTGTAGTGGATAGAATCTATCATGCTAAGTGAAAGAAGAAAGAAAGAAAAGGCTACATATAACATTATTCCACAAATCAACAAAGAAACCTACAGGAACTAAATCTACTACTGGGCCAAAAACTTATCAGTGGTTTTAAGGGTCAAAGAAAAAGGAGAGAAGACTGAGTGTAAAGCTGCATAAGGGTACTTTTTGGTATAATTGAGATCAAGATAGTGATGGGGGCGGTGCCTGTGGCTCAAAGGAGTAGGGCGCCAGCCCCATATGCCGGAAGTGGTAGGTTCAAACCCAGCCCTAGCACAAAAAAAAAGATAGTGATGGTTGTAACGTTACTGAATACATCTGTCAAAACTTACAGAAATAATTAAATTTAGTGAATGTAGTGTATGTAAATAAAGCTCCTTAACAACAAGACCAGCAAAAATAAAAACAGTTAAAAAGATAGCCTGTGTTAAATTCTTTAATAAAGCATGAATAATTTGCAAATCAGTTTTTATTGTTAAATCAGATATGTAAGCATTTGTTTTTATTATATTACAAAATGCCTGAACTTGGTGTTTTCTCATTTTGTCCTTGGTTATTTGCTATTTTTTCTTAGGTAATAATAGTTCAGTAAGAAATTTTAGTCTCAGTGGGTAAACAAGGCTTTTAAGTTCTTAAAACTTTTGCAAAATGCATAAGTTTCCTCTATTCTATAAAAAAATTCTTAGTTGTTTACTTTCAGATTTGGTCAAATCAGATATTAATATTTGTATTTTTCACTCACTCCTAAAATTGGTTGAATACTTAAGGAAACATTTCACATTATCTCACAGCTCGGAGACTCTCCTCAGTGCCAGATACTGTTTAATGATCTAGAAATATACTAGATGATGATTTCGTCATCAGAACATTCACAGTGTGATTGGGGAGCTTATAATGCTACATGAAAGGATCTTTAATGGACCTACTCAAAACAGTCTTGGAAGAATATTTTCCAGCTCCATCCATGTAAACATAAAAGAGGTAAAGTCTCCATTTTTTTTAATGCTGCATAGTATTCCATGGTATACGTATACCACAATTTATTAGTCCATTCATGGGTTGGTGGGCACTTGGGCTTCTTCCATGACTTGGCAATTATGAATTGAACCACAATGAACAATCTGGTGCAAATATTTTTATTGCCAAATAATTTTTGGACCTTTGGATTTACACCTAGATGAGGAATTGCAGGATCAAATGGCAGGTCTACATTTAGATCCCCCTGAGTGTTCTTCAAACATCCTTCCAAAAGGAACGTACTAGGTTGCATTCCCACCAGCAGTGCAGACATGTTCCCTTTTCTCCACATCCATGCCAACATCTGTAGTTTGAAGATTTTGTGATGTGGGTTACTCTTACTGGAATTAGATGGTATCTCAGAGTGGTATCTCAGGAATAGAAAAATATATATATCCAATGTACTGAGTACTACTGTGAAATCAATTTATAATCACTCACACTTGCATATGAAAAATGAAACACAACTATAGCCTAGGATGAAGGAGGGAAGGGAGGCGGGTGGATGGATAGAGGGAGGGTTAATAGGGGGCCCACATCTATGGAGCATATTGCAAGTACAAGTTGGATCTATCAGGTATAGAACACAAATGTCTTAACACTGTAATTGGGTAAATGAGGTGAAGTCTATGATGATTAGTAGGATGTAAGGACTCCAATTTGTATAAATAATCAACACATTGAATCCTGTAATGGCATAAATGTATTCATGATCTTTGTACAAATGACTTAATAAAAAATAAATTAAATAAATTAAAAAAGAAAAAACAGTCTTGGAGAAACCAGTTAGCACACACTATTCTGACCTGGAATACTATGATCATTGAAAGCTACAAAGGAGAAGCAATATTTGGTCTAAGCTTTGACAGCTGAGAGGAATTAAAACCAATATGGCAAAGGAGGAAAAAAGTAAGCAATGGAAAACAAGAGGACATTTTAGGTAGAAAAAACAGCAGCAAAGAAATGAATGCATAAAATTATTTGATAAGTTGTTTTAATTAAGAATTTCAGTGTTGTCATAGTAGAGGGGGAGCAGAATCATTGATAGCTGGTAATGAGGGTATAAACAAAGGATGAGTATAGGTTGCAAAGGTCATTTTATTTTTTGTGAAGGAATCTGGTATTATCCTATTGGCAGTGGGAATGTACAGAAGTTTTTAAATATTGCCATCTTCCACTATGGTAATATTTGCATTTGGGGATACTCACTCTGTGGATAATTAAAATTTAAGGAAAATAGGATCACATTTGTGGAAAGCAAAATACGTTATTGAAACCAAAACAGAATGAAGGACCACAGCAGAAACACTACAATAGTTGCAGAGTGATTTTCAGATTCTTTAGGGAGTTGGACTTATAGGAGTTGATGGAGTCTGAGTCAGAAGGATGAGTTCATGAAAAATCATCGGTTTATTGCTTCAGTGTGTACGATTTGAAGGGGCAGTTATTAAAGGGAAAGAAGATGGAATTAAGAACAATTTAGTGACGAATGTGAGTCATTGTGTTGGAAATGAAATATATTTCTTACCTAATGGATACAATGTAGGGATATACCTCTGGATGAAGGACTGAAATACAACCTGGACTTTTCTTAACAAAGACAAACAATGTAACCTAAACATATGTACCCTTATATTAATCTGAAATAAAAAGGAATATATAATTTTTAAAAAACAATAAAGGAAACATAGCTAGGTTATATGACTATGGAAAATATGTGTTCTATTTCAAAGATACCATCATCTAATGGCAATTGTGTTCAATTTAACATAAAGATAGCAGAAGTAGCCTGTGCTTCAGAGTTCGGTAGACTGAGGTCCAAATTCTGCCTTGCAGAATGAGAGCATGTTAGGAAACACTTCTGAACTTTATTTATGATTCTTTTTTGAGACAACGTCTCATCTGTTGCCCAGGCTAGAGTGCCATGGCATTAGGCTAGCTCACAGCAAACTCACACTCCTGGGTTCTAGTGATTTTCCCACCTTGTCCTTCCATGTAGCTGGGACTACAGGTGCCTACCACAGTGCCTGGCTAATTTTTCTATTTTTAATAGACACAAGGTCTTTCTTGCTTGGGCTGTTCTCAGATTCCTGAGCTCAAGCAATCCACACAGAGTACTAGAATTATAGGTGTGAGGCACCATGCCCAGCTTCATTGCTAAACTTTAGAGTCCCCATCCTACTTTGTTTGATGCTATTGTAAGCCAATGACTTTACAGAGAAAATGGCAGAATCTGGCAGACAATAAACCCTCAATAAACGAGAATGTAAGAGGTGAAAATTTCCTTTGCTCTCTGAAGAATAGTTAAATTTTTAATGCTATTTCGTGTTTAGATCAAATCAAGTCAATATTTGCACAATTCCAGCTTTTGTATAGTTATTTATCTTTTCTTTCATCTCCAAAGTTAAGTTTATTCATCCAACTCTTACTAATTACCATTTGTTTCTAATTGTGTCCAGTATAGTTTGTTTCTGAACTACTGGATTATATTTATAATTTGGTAGTAAAAGCTTTATTTTTTCTTTTATTTGTAGGATTTACTTTTAATTAAAAAAGAATACAAGCTAATCAATTCTTTATTTATAAGATTTACTTTAATTAAAAAAGAAATACAATCTAATCAGTTCTTAGTATCCTATAGAAAAATATTGGTCTCACTCTACCCCATTTCTATACTATCGACCTTAAAGCTACCAATGTTAATGATTTGATATAAATCCTTTCACTCCATTATCTATGCTCTAAAAACTATACTCACAATTTATTCATATGTACACCCATAAATAGCACATTTATAAATAAAATATATTATTTTGTTCCAAATGAAGGATCATTTTATGCATATGATCTTTTGCTTTAGTTCTTGGCAATAATCATGGACATCCCTCTGGTCAATCTAGTCTCTATTATGGGGTATAATTAGAGTTCCAGAAGAATTAAAGAAAGAGATTATGGCATAAAAGCAATTTAAAAAAACAATAGGTGAAACTTCTGAAATTGGGTAAAAGATTTACATTTAGCAAACTAAATTACAAATTACAAAGTTTTTCTGAAAAATGTAAATCTTTTACTCAATTTATAATTTAGTCAACTTTTCCTTTTTGATTCTTTAATACACTCAACTTTCATTCTTCCATTGATGTAAACATTTTAAAAATATTATTGAGATTTTGCAGCATTTGTATTAACCTGGATGGAGGTGGAACACATTATTCTTAATGAAGCATCACTGGAATGGAGAAGTATGAATCTCATGTATTCAACTTTGATATGAGGACAGTTAATGACTATTAATGGCAGAGTGGGGCATGAGGGAAGGGGAGAGCAGATAGAGAAGGAGGGAGGGGGTGAGGGAAAGGAAAAGAAAATAGTGACTAATTCTCACATAAATTGGACTTGATTTTGACCAAAGTACATTATGTGAACAATGATTTTTAATTCACCTTGTTAATATGTTGTTTAGGATATTACATCCTCATTTCTAAGTAAAATATATTTGTAATTTCTCTTTATAAGAATATATTTTTTCCAATTATAATATCAGGTGTATCCAGGTGAAGTAGAATGATTTTGAAGTATTTCTTCTTTTACTATTGTCTATAAGATTTGGCATGATCTTTTTTTTGAAAATATCTTTTATTTTTATTTATAAATATTAGTTGTCTATTTTTTGAGACTTTGGGGAAAAATAATAAGAAGAAGTTAACTGAAGACTCCATACTGAACCTGAGTCAAAGCATTCAATAACAGACATATTCTTATTTGACAATGTGAATGTTACTTTTTTTTGTATTATTATTATTATTGCTCAATATTTCATTGCAGTAATCATCTGATTTCTTTTCTGAATGTATTTATCTTCTTTTGTTCTTTTTGTTTCTAGTCCTTTTCATAAACATTGTTATTATTATAAATTTTAAGCCTTTTTAATTTTGTGAAAGCAAAAAGTGGAAACCAAATAAATACATGTATATGTAAAAAAAAAAATGTTATTGAGAATCTGTTTTAGGTGCCAAGGATGCAGCCATGAACAAGACGGACTTAGTCTTTCCCCTTGTCGATCCCATATTCTAATTGGATACCATGAAGGAAATCCTCCACAAACATGAAATAGTCCAAAAAAGGGAAACTTTATGGATTTCTCTGATCCTCTTCCCAACTAATAGGCAATAAAATTATCTGCTGTTGAGAGGTGGGAGCCAACAGAACAGAGCTCTTGGATGTATTTTTAAAAATCCCAGCTTTATAATGGAAAACTGAGAGAACAATGAAGTTGGCCATGTATAGTGCACTTGGAATCTCACTTCTGACTTTATTTATTTATTTATTTATTTTTATTTATTTACTTATTTATTTGAGACAGAGCCTAACTTTGTCACCCTCATTAGAGTGCAGTGGTGTCATAGTTCACAGCAACCTCAGACTCTTGGTCTCAAGCAATTCTCCTGCCTCAGCCTCCTGAGTAGCTAGGCCCACAGGCACTCGCCATAATGCCTGGCTATTTTTGTAGACCAGATCTCCCTCTGGCTCAGCCTGGACTCCATCTGGTGAGCTCAGGCAATCCACCTGCCTCAGCCTCCCAGGTCCTGGAATTACAGGTGTGAGCCAGCACACCCGGCCTCACTTCTGACTTTATGAGGGTTAAAAACAATAATTACACTATTGGTGGCTGAAAAGAGATCACCAGAGCAAGCAGAAATGCTGCAAAACATTGCACATTAGCAGATAATAAGTAGGCAGAAAATGAAATCTATACTTTCGGCTCTCCATTATTCTCTATATATTATTGTGCAGTTCCCAGCACTTGCAATGCCAAGTCCTAGGCAAATGTGCATTGTCACCAAAACTTTAAATATAGTTAAGTTTATATTTCTAAATTAGAGTTTAGAAAAAATAAAGATAAGGAAAAAAACGAGAATGGATTGGTATGAATAAGAATCGGGGAATTTTGTGCTTTCATTAAGACATGTCTTGATTTGGGAAATATAAAAATTCACAGATAACCCCTAAAAATGAAGTGATTCTCTTATATTTTCCTATGTAAAATATATTTTATGATTCATGTATCCAAGGTGCTGTCAATGGACTTTGTTTCACTTGAAATTGATTTAAAAATATGTGCACTCATATTTGAAACAAGAGATAGAATTTTTAAAAAGCCTATATTTCTAGTTTCTCCTGAAAATTTAAAAAATCTGATAACCCTGGACTCGAATTTCTTAATGTCAGCAATAGGCTGAAACTGCTGTCCCTTTTAGATGTTGACTGCATTTCCTCATGCAATCTATTTTCTTATTTATAAGGCATTAGCTGTAAAAGCATTTGATTTTGTGAACCTGCCTACTCCATAAAGGTGAGCTATCGGTTGACTACTGGTATTCTTTCCTTTCCCTTCTATGCCAGTGACCACAATTTGCATACTTCTTTACTATCTTAGTTGTAGATATTTAAAGCTTTCACATATAATGAAATTGCCTGAGACTTAGAATAGAAGCAGAAAGTAGAAATAATGGTAAACAGATGCAAACGTGCATAAATGAAATATTTTTTCCCAAAATTTATTATGCAGACACAATTTAAAAATAATCAATGTTGAATTTTCTGTTACAGACTGATACATTTTGATAAATGCATGCAGTCATGTACACTCGAAATCCTATAAAAATACAGAATATTTCATTAACACAGAAGATTTCTCAGTCATTTCATACTTCTCAGTTCCTCCAGGAAAACATGTGTATCATTTATTTCACCATAGGTTAGTTTTTCCTTTCTAGAAACTTCACATAAATGAAATCATACACAATGCAGGGTTAAAGCCTGGCTTCTTTCATTTCGAATAATACTGCTGGATTCTTACAACTCATTGTGGGTATTAGTTCTTAAGTTCCTTTTTATTCCTTTAAAAAAAAAAAAAAAAAAAAAAACACTGTATAATAACAGAAATTGCTCATGGTGGTTGTCTTAGTTGTTGTGAAATGCCCAAAATACTTTTCTACAGACTTCTCACAGCATGATGAACAAGGAAACACTCTCTATTCAGTTTATAAATTAAACGAAGGAAGATGGGTATCATCAATTCCTCAGTAACCAGCACAGACTGCCTGCAGAAAGGCTGAGGAGACCACCTCTCAGTGTAATGGAATAGACTCGGTCCTCTCTGAGGATCAACAGCCAGAGCGGCTGATTTGGAACACTGAGGTACAATTCTTTTCCTTCTGTATGATCATCCTAAATCTCTCCTGCTAGAGTTTAGATGCAGTTTGTTAACATGATGTTTAGCATTTCATCCCCAGGGTGGCAGTGTTGGAGTTGGAGGCCTAACAGAATGAGTTTGTGTCACAGGGAAGGGTCCCACATGAATGGATTATCCCTCCCTCAAGGGTGAGTTCTCACTCTGTTCGTTCCTGCAAAAGCCTGATGGTTAAAAAGCATCCGGCACCTCCTTTTTCTCATTCTCCTTCTTCCTTCCTAGCCATGTGATTTCTGCACACACCAGCTCCCCTTCACCTTCCATCAGGAGTGGAATCAGCCTGAGGCCCTTACCAGACGGAGCCCTAATCTTTAGCTTTCCAGCCATCGCAAACATGAGCCAAACAAACCCTTTTTAAAATACATTGCTCAGATGCAGGCATTTCCTCACGGCAACACAAAACAGATAAAAAGATTGCCTGATCTCAAACTAATCACAGTTCCACAAGAAGTACTTTTAAGAGACCGAAAGAATACAGAAGAAATAACTTATTTTCTGCAGTTATTCATTTGTTCATTTTTTGTTTAGAAGGAAGTTTTTTTAAGTATAATAATATTCTGCATATACATGTAACAATGTTTCTTCTGTAGTGATTTTTTTTTTTTTTTTAGTGTCTGGGATTCATTGAGGGTACAAAGATTTAGGTTACACTGATTGCAGTTTTTAGATAAAGTCCCTCTAAGATGTAATTGTGTTCTGCCCCCAAGAGGCGTGCCATACACCATGGCCCCGCACTCCCCTCCTCCGCTCCTCTCCCTGATCCTCATTCTCCTTCCTCACCCCTTGTTTTAGGCTTCATATTAGAATTGAGTACATTGGCTTCTTGCTTCTTCATCCTTGTGATGCTTTACTAAGAAAAATATGTTCTATCTCCATTCAGGTTAATGCAAAAGACGTTAAGTCCTCATTTTTTTAATGGCTGAATACTATTTCATGATATAGATATACCAAAGTTTGATAATCCATTCCAGAGTTAGTGGGCATTTAGGTTGTTTTCACATTTTGGCAATTGTAAATTGAGCTGTGATTAAATAGTCTCATGCAAATGTCCTTATGATAAAGGATTTTTTTTTCTTCGGGGTAGATGGCTAGTAATGAGATTGCAGGATCAAATGGGAAGTCTAATTTGAGTTCTTTGAGGATTCTTCATACTTCCTTCCAAAAAAGGTGGTATTAGTTTGCAGTCCCACCAGCAGTGTTAAAGTGTTCTCTTCTCTCCACATCCACACCAGTATCTGAAGCTTTGAGACTTTGTGAAGTGGGCTATTCTCAGTGGTGTTAGGTGATACCTCAGGGTGGTTTTGACTTGCATTTCTCTGATGATCACAGAAGATGAACATTTTTTCCTTTTTTTCCCACTGTTATAATAACTTTAATTTATCTTGCATTTTACAGAAGTCTATGAATGATTTTTATAAAAGCACCTCCTTACCACATATCACATTTCTCTGACAGGAAAGTAGGCAATGAATATGTCTGAGCAGCAGCATCTTGTAAGGATTTGAAACCAATCAGCCACTCACCAAAGAACTTGGCAACTTTTTAGTCTTATTTTTAATACAATGGTATATCCACTCTGATGGCAAACCGACCAGCCAAATCTCCACATCACACTTTGGAAAACTGCTTGTGATTAGCAAATTAGTTAGCTTTGGCATGGAGCTGTGCTCGCTTGCCGGTGACAGCCTGGAAGCCAGTTTTGATACTGGTGACAGAGCATCAAGAATGACAAGTTTCGCACTGTAAAAAATAAAGTCGAGTGTCCTTCTGCAGGATTGTGTCTGGTGATCGGCATGTGTGACAAGTGACATACTCCTTGATATATCTTCTCAAGACCTTTTCTATCTGTTTCTGTTGGAATCTTCCTTTCATTACAAGCTGATTATTACCATCTATAGAGCCACTGGTACCCAATTCAGCCAATAAAAATGCAAGGAGATGTTTTGGCTGGCAACGTAATAGTTTACAGATATCTGTGAGGTTAACAAAAGAAGTCTTCTTGGTTCCTACTCAGATGACCTGTGGAATTCATGACGAATTTCCTTTCTCTCCAGCAGCCATATCTGGCTTCTTTTCCCTCATGATGCTGAACACTCATTCAGCAACTCTTCGTATGTACAGTCTCTTTCTGAGCCTGCCCAAGCAGGGCCCGTCTGGTTACTGAAGAAGATACCGTCTTCTTTTCTGCTGTCTCCGTCTTCTAGAGCTTCATCTTTCTCTAGTATTTCATCCTCATCTGGGAACTTAACATTCTCCTTTTTCTTCTTTTTATTGCCAAGCATAATGTCAAGGTCATCCTCTGGTTCCGCTGGTTCTTGACCATCACTTTCAATCTTAAGATCCTTTACACCTTCTTCAGCTTCATCAATATCAAATATATTTTTTATTTTTTTCTTCTGATTAAAGAAGTTCAAGTCATCTAGATGATCAGAAGTATTTTTTTTCCTACTGTCCTCTTCATCAGCTTTTGTCAGCTCTGACTCTGCTTCTTTTGTTTCTGAGGGCTGGGTTTCCTCTGTTTGGGCATCTCCTTCCTCATCCAACGTAAAGGACTTCTTCTTCTTCTTTTTCTTCTTGCTCATAGTAGGATCAAAAAATCATCTCGTCCCGGACGTGGCTGTGGTCCCAGTGGGCTCCGCACGGACAAGAACTCGGACGGGTTGGCCCCGAGCTCTGGCGGCAGCACAGATCCTGCCCGTACCAGTCCCACCACCGCACTAGGCTTCTTTATCAGGAAAGGGGATGACACCCCACCCTCTCCTCCAAGCGATGGAAATGCCCATTTTTTTCAAATGTTTGTTAGCCATTCCTCTGCCTTCATGAGAAGGTTCTGTTCATATCTCTCGCTCAGAGGTACATAGGATTATTTACTCTTTTTCTGTTGATTAATTTGAGCTCTTTGTAAGCTACAGTTATCAACCCTTTGTCAGATTGATACTCTGAAAATATCTTCTCCCATTCTGAAGGTTGTTTTTTGCTTTACTTGTCATGTACTTAACTGTACAGAAGCTTTTTAGCTTAATTAAGTCCGATTTGTTAATTTTTGTTGTTGTTGCAATGGCTGCTGAAGTCTTTGTCATAAAATCTTTCTCCAGTCCAACATCATCAAGAGTTTTCCCTACACTTTTTTCTAAGATTTTTATTGTTTCATGTCTCAGATTTAAGTTATCTTATCCATCTTGAGTTAGTTTTTGAAAGGTGTGGCTCAAGTTTCAGTCTTTTACATGTGGTTTTCCAGTTCTCCCAGCACCATTTGTTGAATAGGGATTCTTTTCCCCACTGTATGCTTTGTTTGGTTTATTAAAAATCAGATGGCAAGTAGAGACTGGTTTCATCTCTTGGTTTTCTATTCCCTTCCATCTTTTAGTGCTAATATCATTCTGTTTTGATCATTGTGGCCTTGTAGTACAGCCAAGGTCTGCTAGGATGATGTCTCCAACTTTATTTTTATTACTAAGAATAACCTATCTAGATGGGGTATTTTTCTGTTTCCATACAAAATAAAGTACTATTTTTTCTAGTTCTTCAAAATATGATGTTGGTATTTTAACCCAGATTGCACTGAATCTGTAAATTGTTTTGGGTAGAACAGACATTTTGATAATGTTGATTCTTCTCTGCCAAGAGCATAGTTCTTCCATTTGTTAGTGTCTTCTTTTTCTTAGGGTTTCATAATTATCTTTGAGAAGATCTTTCTCTTCTTTTGTTAGGTATTTTCCTAAGTATTTCTTTCTTTCCTTTTTTTTTTGAAGTTACTGTGAAGGGAATTGTGTTCTTGATTTTCTTCTCAACTTGGGTGATATTGGTGAATACAAAATTCAGCATCCTTTTTTAACAAGAACACTGAAGAAAATACACATAGGTGGCACATTTTTTAAGCTAATTGAAGTCATCTATGACAAACCCACAGCTAACAACATACTGAATAGTGTAAACCCCAAAGCTTTTCCACTTAGAGCTGGAAACAGATAAGGATGTCTACTATTCCCCTTATTATTCAACATGGTTCTAGAAGTTCTAGTCAATATAATAAGACAAGAGAAGGATATAAAGGGCATCCAAATGGGGGCAGAGGAGGTCAAAGTCTCACTCTTTGCTGATGATAAGATCTTATACTTAGAAAAACCCAGAGACTCAACCACAGAACCCCTGGGAAGTTATCAGGAAATACAGTTCTGTGGTGATTTTAAGAGAAAATGTATTCTAAATACGATGACTTTATTAAAATTTTAGGATATTGGACTATTTCTCCACTGACCAAAATGATAAAATAATGTTTATGAAATTCTATGCTTCAGGGAGGTAAAAAGATAACACTTGTTTTCAACTACAGTAAACTATAGTAAAATTCATATTATGAGTTTTAGATTTCACATTAAAGAAATTTTTGTGTCTGTTCATATGGAAACTGCTTACTTTTATTCATTCCATACAAGTCCTTAGTAAGTTGTTTAAATGTAAATTCAGTTTACAAGATCTTATTTAAGCCACATTTATTTGATTTCCATCTTCTGTTGAAGTTGTTTCTTTTTTTTTTCCTTTTTTTATTAAATCACAAACACATAGATCATGTATACATTTATGCATTTATGGGGTACAATGTGCGGATTTCTTATAGAATTAGGAATGTTTACATCACACTGGTTAATATATACCTCATCTCATTTACTTAATTATTGTGTTAAAACATTTTTACTCTAAACTTAATAGATCTGACATGTACCCTTGCATTATGCACCATAGGTGTGATTCCACCATTCACCCTCCCTCAATCTGACCTCCCTCCTCCCTTTTCATCCTCCTCTCCTCCCTCCTTCATCTTTGGCCATTGTTGTGTTCTAGTCTTCATATGAAAATGTAAGTGATTGTAAATTGGTTTCATATTGGTACTGAGTACATTGGATATTTTTTCCCCCATTCTTGAGATACTTTATTAAGTAGGATATGTTCCAGCTCCATCCATGTAAGCATAAAAAAGGTAAAGTCTCCATGTTTTTTTAAGGCTGCATAATATTCCATGGTATACATATACAACAATTTATTAATCCATTCATGGGTTGATAGGCACTTGGGCTTCTTCCATGACTTGGCTATTATGAATTGAGCTGCAAGCAACAAGCAAATATGTTTGTTATAAAGCGATTTTTGGTCTTTTGGGTATACACCTAGTAGAGGACTTGCAGGATCAAATGGCAGGTCTATTTTTAGATCCCTGGGTATTCTCCATACTTCCACCCAAAAGGGACGTGTTAGCTTGCACTCCCACCATCAGTGCAGAAGTGTTCCCTTTTCTCCACATCTACACCAACATCTGTAGTTTTGAGATTTTGTTACATGAGTCATTCTTACTGGAGTTAGATGATATCTCAAAGTGGTTTTGATTTGCATTTCTCTGATGATTAAAGATGATGAGCATTTTTTCATGTGTCTATAGGCCATGTGCCTATCTTCTTCAGAGGAGCTTCTGTTTAAGTCCCTTACCCACAATGAAATGGGATTATTTGTTCTTTTTTTATTAATAACTTTGAGTTCTCTGTGGATTCTGGTTATCAAACCTTTGTCAGAAGCATAATCTGCAAATATCCTCTTCCATTCTGAGGGCTGTCTGATTGCTTTTTTTACTGTGTTCTTGACTGTGCAGAAGCTTTCTAGTTTGATTAGATTCTAGTAACGTATTTTTGGTGTTGTGAAGTGGTTTCTTAATGAATGTGGTCAGCCAAATTGATCATGACACTGCTCCAAGAGAGAGTGTCTTCAACTTTTCTTAATTCTGCAAACAAGTGAGTCATTTTTTCCCCATTTTTGTCAGTACCAGTAGATACTTTGAAAAATATTACATGATTTAATAATCACAACAATTATTTATAATGATAATAATAAGCATTTATTAAGCATTTATATTATGTGCAAACCATTGTGTAACTGGAAATTTTTTATATTCTCATATTTTTTCTAACAAGAAAACTGAACTTCTGATTACATTATCAGATTTCAACTCTTACTTTGAGTAGTTTTGTACAGAAGATCAGGGAACTCCAAAAAATCAGAAAGGAGAGAGAAAACGGCAGCATATAAATCAGCAATACAATTCTAAGTTCTTTTAGCACATAAAATCTAGAAAAGGTAAAAAAGGAGGAGAAAAGAGTACCTTCGAATTAATCATTCATTGTGAGCTATACCTCCTTACATGTGCCTTTTAATAGATTTATTTTATAACTATTTTATTTAGTACAAGTGAATCTCTAGCTCTTGATAAATAATTTTGGCAAACCAATATCTGGCCCTAGAGAATCACTTCAGACTTTTGAAAGCTATTTAGATAGTCCCACACATAAGTGTAAAAACCTAACTGAAATGTGAACTAAGGGTGTAGCGTGCAGTATCTTTTGTGAAGAAAGGTTATTTTATGCTAGAAGTGGGACATTAGCATTATTATTTTCCTAAATTCAGAGGTAAAATACACCTGAGCTATTTGAAATTTAAATTAATATCTGCTGATGTTCACCATCATCTCTAGCATGACAGGTGGATCTATCTCTCTTTGAACTATGTGCCCACAGAAAAGTTAATCCAGGTGTCCATAAGTAATATCCTTTTATTTTGAGTCTACACATGTGTATAGTCCACTCTGAGGAAAATTAGTGTCCCCCACAAAGCAATGAATTTTCATCATCACCATTGGTATTAGCACCATGCTTTCATCATTACAATCATCATCACTGCCATCATCATCACTGCCTTCTTCACCACTGCCTTCATCATCACTGCCACTATTATCAATGCCACTGTCATAACTGCCTTCATGGTCACTGCCTTCATGATCACTGCCTTAGTCATAACTCCCAACATCATTGTTATCAACATTAACTACCTCCATAATTAAATGAATGTCCATGTTATATAATGGTACATGATTTGACTTATTAATTCATTTAATCTTAATTATTTGCCTAATAGGTCTCACTATGTGCAGGCAGAATGAGGATCAAAGACCCCATTCTTGGTAGGGGAGGGCACCCCCAATAAAAGGGAAAATTAAAAAGTGAGCTGAAGGAGTTGGAACAAAGAAATGTCAGCTAATTTACCTTCAAATCAGTGATTGCTAAATTTCTTATTAAAACAAGTTTCTGGCCTTTTCTAAAACTCTGGCCTATTGGGGATACAGCTTACACAAATACCCTGCTGAGTCTGTGAACACTCTTAGGAAGGCAAGGGTCATAAAAGAGATTATGGCAAGACTTAGAAAAGATACATCAGGGGTCCTCAAACTTTTTAAACAGGGGGCCAGTTCACTGTCCCTTAGACCATTGGTGGGCTAGAATATGGTTTAAAAAAAAAAAACTGTGAACAAATCTCTATGCACATTGCACATATCTTATTTTGAATTAAAAAAACAAAACAGGAACAAATACAATATTTAAAATGAAGAACAAATAAAGTTAAATCAACAAACTTACCAATATTTCAATGGGAACTATGGGCCTGCTTTTGGCTAATAAGATGGTCAATGTCTGGTTCCATATTTATCACTGCTAGTTGTAACAAGTGATGCAAGTGTACATCAGTTAGTCTAGATTTGGTTGGAGATATCAGATGTTTCATTCTGGAAACAATCTGTTCACAGACATAAGTGCTACCAAAGATGGTTGCCATTTAGAGTGCATGGCTCCTGAGATTAGGATATGTCTCAGAGGGGAGAGATGCATAGAAATTAGGAAGGCTGCTGGACTTGAATGCGTCTTTCAGAGAGTCACAATTCTACAGTTCAGCCAATTCCATTTGGTAAATTGTATCCACATTTATTTATTTTTTATTTCAAGATACTTTATTCTTAACACAGGTCACAACACCAAACTTTTGGCCCATTCTGCCACTGTACAAGCTACAAATGCTTGCTGAGCAGTAGAGGGGTGCTCTCTATAGCATGTCTGAAAAGTGAATAAAAATACATATAAAACAAATGTTCAAATAGTTTCCATAGGAACACAGATAAGTGGGACCCCATCTCCTAATCTTACATATTGCTGCATCTGTACCAACCCTACTCTTACAAAGACATTTCAAAACTAGCAATAATTAAGTTAAATGTTCCCCCCAAATCCCTTAATTCAAGCTAAACTTGCTGTTAACAGCTACAGAATGATTTCTACACATTAATACTAGCTGAAGCACAAGTTGCTGGGTGTTGTTTCATTCCATTTTCCCAAGCACAAGACACAAGCAGAGTGCCAACATCCTGCTCTTCTACTTCGGGTAGGTAGTTGGGGTTCTGGATTTGCTGCAAGAGTTGCCACATTGGTCCTGACATCACATAGTAGATAGTTGGCCTCTGGAATCCACTGAAAGTAGAAGCAGCAGCTACAGTGTAAGCACCCATATTTTCAAAGATCATGCAGTCACCCACATGCATTTCTGGCAGGTTACAGGGTTCAACTATCTGGTCAAGGCTATCGCATGTTGGTTCTCACATGTTGAATGAATTATACTTCTATCTGGTTTAGGTCTCTTTTGCAGAAGAGGCTTTACAGGAGCATGATCATAAAGGATGCAATTAAATTATCCATATACTCCATCATTGATGTAATACATAAAGGTTTGTTCACTGGACTCATCTTTATCATCAGAGCCTATCTGTTCCTTTAATACAATTTTTTTGGCAATGATATTAACTGCACATGTGAAGGCTGATGCAATATAATATCTGCCTGGCTCAGCTATGATTCTCACTCCAGAGTCTGATGGAAAGTACTTGTCCAATGCTGGGTTGATTACACCAGCGATCTCTTCAAATATAAGCTTCACATCCTCAGATTCAGGAAAGCTACCACCAATATCAAGCAGGTACATGCTGAAACCAACCTGAACTCCCATGTCAAAGACACGGCAGGCATCAGAGATTGCGGGCACAAAGATCTCAGGATCAATACAGCCACTTCCCATGTGGAAGCTGAATACCAATGACATCAATATTTAGCTCTTTTGCCCATTCCAAAAGAAGTCTGCTGGTTTTGAGTGTGGCACCAAATTTAACACTGAGTCAACAGACTGCTTTTGAATCATCAGTGGCAATCTGAAAACCAACTTGGCCTTTGGATGTGCTCTGGCAACTTTCATCAACTCGACTTTACTGTCAAAAGTCATTATCTGGACCCCATTATTGGCATTGTACTTAATTTGAGACCCTTGTTTATAAGGATTTGCATAGATAAACCTCTCTGGACACACCCTGAGACCTTGCACCAATTGTATTTCAGTCTTGGTAGCAAAGTCAAATCCTGTCCCATTTGCAGTGAGGGTCTTCACAATGGCTCTACTATAATTACATTTGACTGCATAAAAGGGAGTGTCACGAAGAAGAGCTTTTAGCAATCTTTGTGTTTCTTCAGAACATCTCCGAGGTCTGCTACATAGAAGGCATTCTTATCATCAGCAGAGGAAACTTCATTGATTTTTTTGGTCCAGAATGTCCTTGGCAGCAAAACCTTCATCAAGCAAATGGCAGTCAAACTCTTCATTACTAATGTTGTTCACGGTTTCTTGATGTTTCTTTGAAAAACTAAGTGGAGGAATTTAAAGAAATACTTCCAGCTTTTCACAAAGGCAATTCTCCAGGAATTCTGAGTCCCACTGTGTGTGTCCTCCAAGCAACAGTGGAAACTGTTTTAGAGCATCTGGGCGCCACAGGCCAGTCCCATGGAGAAGCCAGAAAGCTGCCACCCGTGCAGAGCCAGAGCCGCAGAAGTGCTCATGGCCCCCCGCCACACCCATCGGTGCCTGGCTCCTGCCTGCTGGAGACACTGGCCCGAGGTGGCCAGAGCAGCTGGCAGAGGGGTGGCTGGGACAGCAACTTCAGGGACTGATCTCCACATTTTCAGTATCAATAGAAAGTGGGTTATGGGAAAGCTGTATGTCCTGTTCATGGAGATGAAGCTCTTTAAATCTAAATTAAAACTCCTTTTGCAACTTTTACAGTGAATCCACACGTTTTGTTTGGGAATGCAACCAATGGTTTTTCTGCTAACAGATTTTGCAGGCCCAGGATGAGTCTACTGCTAAACAGGACAGGCAGCAGAGGTAAAACTCCAGGCAGGCCAGACAAATGTCCTTGGTGGGCCACATGTGGCCCGTGGGGGCTGTAGTTTGAGGACCCCTAAGATACATCTTCTAGGTCCTTTCCTGCCCATTAAACAGACAAAGCAGATACCCATTGCGGAGATTTGCATTTGGCTGGGGCAGAGACCATGGGAACAGCTTGAGCCCTGAAATATGGCCAGGAGGGCTTATATCCCTTATTGCAGAGGAAAATTCTCTGTGGTGGTGATGAGAGGAAAATACCTCTCTCCCACAGATTCCTCAGAAGAGATTAAGTCCAGTGGGGTTTTACTCCACAGTGAACTAGCAGACTTTAACACCTCTCTAGGAATCTGTGTGTGTGACTTCAGACAGCAGACTTACCCTACACAAGGCTCAAGTTTCAGATTCCTCAAAGCTGCTCAAATCCTTAAAGTTAATAACAATAACAAAAGGAACTGATATGCTCACTCAGAGAAACTATTGGTGTCTTTGTTCCCTCCCTCAGCTTACCACCTGGGCAGATAGATTTCAATAAAAGCTGAGTGGAACAGAGACTCCAGGCCGCTTGCCAGAACCCACAAATGGGTGGTGGTTCCCTGAGCTCCCACCTTTGAAAATTCTATTCTGTGTCTCATGTCTCTTTCTTTATTGTCATTCCCAACTTTGTATTTCTTAAGTTGGTTGTGCCAATTCCACTGGTCTTAGTGGACCCTGCCCCCAGGGCAGGACCTGACAATATGTTTACACACATGAGGGCCCTAAGGTATAGAAAAGTTTAATGACTGACTTAATGAAGGTCACATAGGTAGTAAATGGGTGATTTAAAAAAAAATTGAAATCCAGTTTGCACAACTCCAAAGACTATACTATTTCCACTGCATCTTCTTTCTTCAAGACACATTTGGGGAAAAATTAATTGATTGATTAATTTAATTAAAAAATTTAGCGCCTACTGTTCTTTCAAGGCCTGGCTGCCTTTCAGGAATATGTTTGAAAATGCCCTCTGAGTAACCCCCTGAAACAGCCTATTGCTTCTGAACTAATAGCACCTTGGACCACAATATTGGTCAAAGGACATTAGATGGCACAGTTATTTGAAGATATTTTTCTTAGATCCACACAACCTTATGGACACCTCAAATAAATTACAATTACATTGCTTTTCTTTTTGCTTAATGTTGTTAAAAATGTAAATAATGCTGACCTTATATCTTGGAAAGTTGTTGTAAACCTGTTGTTTGTTCAAGCTACATTTAAGAAATATGTATTAGTGGAAAGCATATGCTTGCTTATTGAGTAATAACAAATCTCAGTTTGCTAGATATATACCTGCTTTCATGTGTATTTTAAGTTGAAAAGGTGGATTATTTGTAGGTTTTTATTTTGTTTGTAGGCATTGATGAGGGAATTTTTCTTATTTTCTGAAATGAGCTTGCTGATATTAAAAAAAAATCAGTTTTAGCTTAAATTGCAGCTTAAATTGAAAAAAGAAGCCAATTATACAGGCAGTTTTTTGTAAACCTATCAAAACATGAAGCATTATTTCTAAAGGAAATAATTATTTCAGAAAACTATTAAGTTTATAATCCTGGGAAAACCACTGCAGGCTGAATAGCATGGGGAAAGTGGTACTAAGCCTTTAGTCAGTCCCTGCTCTGTTAATTTTGCGCTTTGCAAACTTTAGACAAGTTACATAATATTTCTGAGACTTGGGTTTCTCAACCCAATAACAAAGTATATAACCCAAAGGTTTCCAATGTTTCTTTCAACAGAATAATATGGAAAGTGTGTTAAGCATTAACAAAAATATTATTTTCTTCTCATTTCAAAAAGCCTTTAAGAATATGAAAGAATATGAAATAAGTCAAAATCAAATAGTTTGTGCTTTCAAAGAAATAAAGTCTTGTTCATATGTCAAATTCTTCATTGACCTATTGTCCATGCACTATACATATACATATATTTTTTCCTATAGTTGAAAAAGAGCCGATGACACATAATTGGTAAGTGGCAGAGCTGCTTAATATTGCTACATAGTTTCTCATAGAAAAAAACTTGACCTCAATGAAAATTAACATAACCAGTTACCATCTGAAAGCAAGTTACTGAATTCATTGATTATGTAAGTAAGGGAGAGTTGGGCTGTTGGGATATTCTAATCTAGTAAAACAGAATGCTAAAATAATATAAGATTTAGAGAAAGTTGATTTGGGAATTGTGCTGGTATCAGAGGTAGAATTGCAGGAATCCCTGTGACAGACACACCTTTTGCCTTGGTTACAGATGTTAGAGTGGGTTTACATCGATCTTGGAAGAATGAACACTGACAGGAGTCCACAGCCCATTGAGTGTCAGACTGTGTTTAATGAAACTAGTGGTTCTTATCTAGGCAGTCATAAAATGTTTTGGTCTTTACATGTACTGTGGCTACAGAACCATAGTGAATGGATTAAACAGCTTTCAAATCATTCCTTGTGTTTACTTGGCACAAGTAAATTCATTGGCAGTCCTGTGACCACCTATCACTTTAATGGCTCATTGGAAGATTCACGTGGCTCAACACAATGCTTCAGTTACCACTAATATTTATTACAGTAATAGATATAGTTCATTAATAGCAGGAAAAAGAGACACATAAAGTAGTGTGTCTTTTCTATCTTCTCTGTGGGATCATACAGACCAGTTTTCTCTCTGTGAACTCCAAGGGTATATACAAAAGGTTTCTGCATAGGAGAGCCTGCTGGAATCTCACAGATCACCTTTGCTAAGGGGAACTGGGGAAGCATGTGACCAGCCATGGTGCAGAATTCCAACAGGCACCACGTGCCCAAGAACTACATCAGTACCTGAAATCTGTGAAAACATTCCAGGAGCTTAGAGCCTGACTGAGAGTGGTCACCATGGCCACAGAGATAAACGAACCTGCCACATTTCTTACATTTCCCCAGAAATGCCTCACAAATCACCGCAGAAATGCTGGTCTTTGACATGCGTGGGGACATTCATAAAATTCTTGACTTTCACCTTTCTATGTGGATCACAGATACCTCATGAGAGTTTCCACAGGAATAAATGCTTAATTATTATTCACAAGGACTTTGAGGTGTGGCTCTTAACAGGGAGAGATGACTGTAGCACTGAGTCTTTGCCATGAGACTCTCTGAGCTTGTACTCTGGCTGAGTGTCCAGTAGCTTGTCATTGAGTTTGTGAAAGGATTAAATGAATTTATATCTACCGGTTCCTTATCAAAGGGTTTGAAATGTAGTATGGAATCAATGAAAAGGAACTTGTAATAAGAACAATTAAATGTGTGATCTCATTTAATTTTCACAATAAATTTGTGACTAGGCATAGCACGTGTTATCATCTTAATTTTTAGAGAGGAGAAACTGGGGGTCAAAAAATCCAAAGCATTACTTTCGTCACAGATAACCGTTAGGGTAGGATTTAGACTTCTAACTTATTTCTTCTCATTGAAGAAAAAAATATTTTAACCTTGAGAATGGAAACAAAGGATGGTTTGACTGAGGCAAAAGAAATGAATATATTCCTGGGTAAATGTCAACATTTTGCACAAGTTATTGTGTTTGTTGAGTCACCAGCATTAATTGTCAACAGCATTGGCTAAACTCTCTAATGTCTTATCTCACGGAAAAATGAGTGGTCACCAGGAGCTCACAAAGCATTATAGTATGTAGCTTCCTGATGCAGAGTTTCCTAATGTGGGCCTCCTAGTTCTCCTGAGATGTGAGATGGGTTTGGCAGAAGGGGCATGCCATGGCTCTTTAGTTTATTAACAGTATAGACTCTCCCAAAAGGCTAAGAACAATTGCTTTAGGGTATTTTAGGTTTTATAAAATGTATAGCTTTGTAGCAAAGTGTGCTGACCATCCCTTGTCATTCTCTTTGGTATCAGTTAAATAAATAAAGCACCCTTTACTAATATCTGGACCAAATCTGCGACATGAAAGAAGAAAAAACTATCTGAAGATTATAGCAAGGCATTCTGAAAGAATATAATGATTTATTTTTTCAAAAACGAAATCTTCTTATCATAACTTCATTTAAAGAATACTGATGTTGTATAAAAATAGTCCTAACTCCCAAATTTTTATCTAATCGTTTAGTATAGTCTGTTGAGATTATGACATGATGGACGTTGCAGTCCAGTGGATTCTCTGTAGATAAATTGTCAGTGTTTTATTTTGTGCTTTAAGCTACTGTGCCAAAAATAAAAATAACCCTACCTTCTTTCTATCATTTATGATTTTGAACATCCTTGTTATATTTTTAAATCAAAATCCAAATCCATGAGTGACTTAATTATATTTTAAAATTGTCATAGATTTCCTATTAAAACTTTTGAATTTTGTAAGTTTTTGCATTTCTAAAATTTCTAAGAAATTTATTTCCCACACACAAAAGTTTCCAGTTATAATTAAGGAAAGTGTTAAGACAGAATTTTCAATAAAGAACATTGTCATATAGAAAATATTTTTCAGAAATATATCATTAATATAAAGTAAAATACAACTCAAATTTTGCATCAGTTACAAATTTAACTCTTACTGAGCTCTGAACAAGATCATGATCATTATTCTAGGTGACTGTTATTTGTAATTCATGACAAATCTTCTAAAATAACTGTTATTATTTCAGTTTTACAAATGAGGAAACTATGTTTAAATGACTTGCTTTGGTATACATAGATTACAACTGGGATTATAACCCAGGTATCTAACTATTCTTTCTTATATCATATAGCATTTTTCTTTATGTTGCTTTCTGGAAAAAAAAGCAGATACTTTTAATTTATGGAGATCATGATTTTTGGAAATGTAAAATTTACAGAGAAGAGATGCATCCTAATTTTCTAATTTTCTCTTAGAGTTCAATTAGTATTTTCAAATGCAGATTAAATGAATTTAAGAAAGCAATTTAATAATCTTAGCAATAAGCTACGATAATAGGGGAAGACTTTCAAAAACCAATTTATAGGCATTATCATCACTTTGATGATTATGGAAATTTACATGAAGAAAATTATATTGACAATAGACATTTTTCAAACCAAAAAAGGTAAAGCGTATTAGAGGTAGAAATGAAAACATAATATGTCATGGTAAGGGATATGGACTAGGCCCTTATACATAATTGGCTGCATCCTTTTTATAGTAAGTCAGTAAGATCAGTTAAGCAACCTGGAAACTGAATAAAAGGAAAACAAATGTTGTTTTTAGCTTGATAAAAAAATTGCCCCAAATACTAGAGTTCAGAATTAGTGAAGATAAAAACCTATAACTGAATATGAACTTATTTCTAGCAGAGAACATTACATTTTCATTTAACAAATGTTTATTGAAAAGCCTATCAGGGACTGGACTAGACTCAGGAAATATAGTGATGAGCAAGAGAAAAGCAGACACTTACTGTTTTTCTTCTGGAGAGTGGCCTGTAGCATGTCCTGTAGGTAGACAACCTCTTGTTCAGTGTTAATAAATGGGAAAGGGTGCACCACATGCTAAGGAAAGACATGGGGGCCACTCAGCTGATACCGGGCAAATCAGAGAAGACTTCCTCATGGGAGTGGCCAGACTGAGAAATGACGGGTAAGAAGGAGTCAGCAAGTAAAGGAGCCTAGAGTTTATATTCCAGATGAAAAAGAACTTCCAAGTAAAAAAGAATTGCATGGATAAAGCAACTGGAGTGAAGAGGGAGCCTTGCTATTGAGGAGCCAAAAGAATCTCAGGTTCTGGGTAGTAGTAAGGCTTTTATAGGCCTAGTACATATACAGAGGCATATTTTATAAACTAAAAATATTGAGTCATCACACTATGATGGATATGTATCAAAATGTCTCTTTTACATGTTCCGTTCTTCATTGTAAAAGTGAACATGATGAGTCCCGTCTCCCCTCCCCTTGGTGATGGGATACATCACACATTGGAGCAGGTTCCAGGCATCGTGACTACAGTTCACTAAACTCTCTCACCTGTGTGAGGACTCACTCTTCTTAACGAGACCAATAAACAGTTTAGCCGGCTTAGAGGCAGTCCAAGGCAAATAGTGCTTGTTTTTTCCAATCTATCTAGAAGTAAATGCCAAGTGATTGATTTCACACCTCTGGCCTTTTTGTAACATTTTAGATTAGCACAGGCACAAACGGCATGAAAAGAAAAACTTCTTGGCAACTAAGATTTTTAAAAATCATTGTAAACCAAAGCTACATCCATCAAAATACATCCATCCTTTAGCAAGGTCCCAAGGCTCATGTTATGTGCAGAGTGCACTGATTCCTACTCCTGGCAGACCTTTCATAAGACCTACCTTCTTGTGTGATCATTACACCTGCATGTTGGAGTTCTTGGGACTGTGAGTCACTACTCATTAAATTGCTTTACCCCTTTTTTATACTTTGGGCTCGTTTTATAGAACCCCTTTTTGACAAATGAAACTTATTCTTACCCTTATAACTTCCAAAATCCTGAACAAGTGTTGTTCTCTCTGAAACTTAACTGACATTCTAAGAAAGGGTGGGATGCAGAGTCTTTCTGGCTATGAGGTGCTCAGTGCCAATGCCAGGTCATGCTGTTCTGTAATTTTCTTGAGCAGGGGGAGGTGAGGCTGAAGCCAGGGATGTGAGAAATGGCAGCAGTTTGCTCTTCTTCCTTTGGTTTCGGTGGTAACCTGGTACCCGAGGAAGAAGAACACCCCCAGATGCAGACCTTGTCTGGATGGTCCGTCTAATGCTTGTTCCCTGAGGTTCCTTTGTACTGCCCGTAGCATTACATTTATATATTTATAATTTTTGTGGTTTATCTATCCTCCCAGAAAGTTCTTTCCTCATAAGCAGAGACTGCATCTCCTTCATTATTTCTAGTATAACGTCTAAAACAAAGTGAATTCACAGTGTATGCTTTTGGACTGAAGGAATGTTCGTTGCATTCTATGTGTTAGATAGACTCAAATTCCAAATCCTAGCTCAGTCTTCCACACTTAACGTGGTGGGGTGATTGCTTCAATTTTCTGACCTCAATAAAAGTAAAAAATCTAAAATGAGGATGACTTGCAGAGTTGTGGTCATTAGACATAATGTATGCACTGTGTTCAGCATTTTATAATTGTGTTCATCATACATGGTAAGCATTAATAAATGTTCATGAACTAAAGAAAATAGGCAGGATATCTACTCTCTCTCTCATGTTTAAGAACTATTGGTGTTTCGGAGATGCGACAATAGTATTGGAGTCTCTGTTATCCTTGAGAATGCATTATAAGATCTTTGGTGGATGCCTGAAACCAGAGAGAGTCTCAAATCCTTCAGATATTATATTTTGGATCTAGTAATGCAGAAAGCTGGTGCTCTCCAACTGTGTGATGAGGTGACAGAGCAAGACTCTGTCTAAAAAAATTAAAAGTGTGGGCGGCTCCTGTGGCTCAGTGAGTAGGGCGCTGGCCCCATATACAGAAGGTGGCGGGTTCAAGCCCGGCCTCAGCCAAACTGCAAAACAAAAAAAAATAGCCGGGTGCTGTGGCGGGCGCCTGTAGTCCCAGCTACTAGGGAGGCTGAGGCAAGAGAATCGCTTAAGCCCAAGAGCTGGAGGTTGCTGTGAGCTGTGTGACGCCACGGCACTCTACCGAGGGCGATAAAGTGAGGCTCTGTCTCTACAAAAAAAATAAAAATAAAAATAAAAAATAAAATAAAAAAATAAAAAGTGAAACCGAAGAGTTGACAAAAGAGACTTCTAAAGAGAAGTTCACTGCACAGAAGGATATAAAAAGCATAAAGGCATGTTTAA
>CAUYON010025726.1:0-28912 GCA_963573935.1 Arctocebus calabarensis | reverse complement strand
TGATCAAGGAAATGCCATGAAGGATATCTGTAACAGTATGATCAAAATATTTCTGAATGTATATGAATCGTGCCCTGTGATTGCACCAATGTACATAATTATGATTCAATAAAATTATTAAAAAAAAAAAAAAAAGAAATTTCTAGATATCCCAGAATAAAAGCAAGTATACTCTGCTCAAAATTAATATATGGCATTTATTAAAATAATGATGTAATGTTACTTTGGACTCAAACAAAAAAGAATAAATAGCCTCTCTGAAGGTAAGTGCCAGTTATCAAATAGATATCTGACATCACAACTTCTGAGGAAAAGTGCACGTGTTCTGGCCTGTCTTGTACTCTTACTTGGGAATACGTGTATTCAGTCTCAATATAAAAAGAGGATATTTAATAAATTATAAATTTAACTTCACAAGAGTTTGTTACATTAAAGTTGGAAAGTTAACTATTTTCTTTTTTCTGTAAATTTAAAGTAGTTAAATACCCAACACCTAAGGAAATATGAAACAGAAGAAAATTACTGACCACACTAAATCTATTATAAATTCATGGGTGAGTGGGAGAGGGTTGGTAAGGAGAACACACGAGAAAAAGCAACATTGCACATAATCCAATATTCAGATAAATGGTAGATATCCTTTGTTGTCATTCTCCCTGTCTTCTGACTGTACTTCCATTTCAGTCTGTCAGTCTCTCTGCCTTTTTCCTTGTCCTTCTTTCACACTTTCTGAACTGTCCTTTTCTATGACTCCATTCTCCCTGTTTTTCTCTCCTTCACTTTGCCTCTGATTTCCACACAAGCATGTGGGAAAAACTCATTCAGAGAAAAGGCACAAGCGCCTCCAAGCATCCAAGTGCTTACGAAAGTACTTCTTAGTCTCCACATTGTCATATATTTCATATATTGTATGTGGATAAACACATGGATACAGTGAACTATTAAGTGCTTTCTGTATTGTGGAACATACCTAAAAAGAAATAAACAGAGAAAAACTACTTCTAGCGTAAAAATATATAGAAACACTTTACTGTGACGATTACTGTTAAGTATCATTTATTTTGCCAGCAACAGCCACAAAAGAAATACAAACATCATCCAGTGTTAAAGCTGTAACTTATTATGGAAATTCTTCTTTAACACAGAAATGAACATACAAACCACTAATGTCCCCCTTTTACCTACTGTTAAAGACTGTTTGAATGAGCAGCATTATTAGTTAAATAGATGATAATTTCAATAAACTTCTAATTTTGTCACAAGATAAGATAAGGGTAAAGTATAGGCTATGTTCATATTATTCTGAAGAACAGTCAGCCCTCCCTAACTGTGGGTTCCTTGCATTCAGCTAACTGCTGGTCAAAAGTACTGGGGGGGAAAAATCATTCTACAAAGTTCCCCAAAGTAAAATTTGAATTTGCCACATGCAGACATTTGAACTTGCCATATGTGGAATACAATCAAAATGCAGAGTACCATGCTGAATCCACTGAATGATGTGTAGGCATTGTATTAGGTAATGTAAATAATCTAGAGATATAGAAAGTATATAGAAGAATGTAGGTAGGTTATATGCAAATAGTCATGCATCACTTAACAGAGATACATTCTGAGAAATCAATTGTTACTTGATTTCCTCCCTGTGAAAACATCATAGAATGTACTTACACAAACGTATATGGTATAGCCTATTACTCGTAGGCTACAGACCTATATAGCATTTCATCATACTGAGACCACTGTAACACAATGTTAATCAAATGTGTATCTGAACACAGAAAAGGTATAGTAAAATATAACACTATGATCTTATGAGGCCACTGTCCTACAGGCATTCTATAGTTCAGTGGTTCTCACTCTTCTTAATGCTGTGGCTCTTTAATACAGTTACTGTGGGTCACGACCCACAGGTTGAGAACCACTGCTATAGTTGATCAAAATGTCATTATGTGGCCCATGTCTATTTTAAGCCATTTTTCTATAAGGTGCTTGAGCATCTAAAAATTATGATATTCATGGAGGTGGGGAGGGTCCTGGAACCAATCTCCCACAGATATTCTGAGGGATAATAGTAATTCTCTTGTAGAAATGTGCCTTAAAATAAGTATTTGTGAGTAGGATTTCTTTTTCAACTAACTCCAATTATAGGTAAGTATGTTACGTGACAGTGGATTTTGACAGTCAAGACTGTATTCTGACAGTTCTTAGAAATGATCAAAATTATGAGAAACTACTAAAATACAAACTAGGTTACACACATCACCTACAATGAATGCTAGGTAAAACAGATGTTATTTCTGTAAGTCTCTTAAAAATGGAAGAATAAATCTCCCCTTTCAGGGTACTTGTGAAATGCAGAAATGAAATTAATGAACATATACATGAAACTAAGGCATGAAAATAAAGACAAAGATGTCTTTAAGCTCACCAATCTTTAGAGAAATACATTATTACTAAAACATTCACCACATTTTACCCAAGATAAACAAAGTAATTGACTTACTATTACTGTTGCTTTGCAACTTCAATTTACTTTTCTCTTTGGCACTCCTGCTGAGAACTCCATTGGGTTTCAAATCATCATCTATTTCACCTTTTCTCTTCTGCAAATCATTTTGCTTCTTTTTGTATGTTGGCTTAGGTTGCCTTTTAGTCCTTTGCTCTGACTTGCTTTCACTTTCATCTGAGTCCCCACTTTCAGAGCCAGATTCATAAGTTCTTTTGGCTTTTCTCCTACTGACTTTATCATCTTTTACATATTTGTCAACTATGATTTTATTATCTACATTATTTTGTATCTCATTAGATGTAGAGGCTATTAAGTTGACAGAACATGGTTTAATGATTTCTGATACAGAATTCCCTGAATTTTCCATTTTATTAGTATTTTTATCTTCTTCTGAATGTCTAGTAAGCCAGGCCTTTTTCAGTTTAGTATGGTAGTTTGGTTGACTTGTCTGGGATGCTTGCCCATTTCCTACAGAGTTTCCTTTGTTAATTGTACTACAGATTACAGTGCTATCCAGGGGAAGGGAGATTGACGATGTCTGATTTTTCACAGCATTAGATTCAGTCTCACTGACATTACTACTTTTATACTGGGCTGCAGCCAATGCTGCCTTGTGCTTTTTTAAATGGATAAAATCAGTTGTGCCTGAGAACACAGAACTGGGTTGAACAGCACTTCCTGTCTTACTACTGGCTAGCGTAACTGAAGCTATGGTGCTGACCCTGGATTCTTGTGTTTGAGCCATTGACTGACTGACAGTTTTTGAAGAGGTACATTCTAAGGATGTAGAGGCCAAAATGGTATTTGATAAAGAAGAAATTACTTCTGAATCACCCCAGCTGGAAACAGTGGTAGTCGTGGTAGCAGATGTGAAGACATCCGTTTTGGTATTACACATGGTATTTACAGTAGACATGGCTGAACTGGGAACATTGCCCTGTGAGACAGCCTGAAAGTTTTTTTCAGATTTTGTATGAGAACTATCTGAATTTGCATTTGGCAAAATGATTCTTCCAGTCTCTCCAGATTCTGCTGGCTTAAGGCAATCTGTTTTATTCGCCTCAGTTGAAGATCTTTCACTAACTCGATCTTTAGAAGCTAACTGCGTTGCTGGCATGCTATCAATTTTTGTACTAGAAGGTGGACGTACAATAACAGATGCCATAGCAGACTGTGATTTTCCACTGCTTTTCTCCACATGCCATTCAGCTTTCTCTTTGCTGAGGTTATTATTAGGTCTCCACATTTCTGTCAAAGTCTGTTCAGAAGAACTCTTAAAATTTGCCTGAGAGTCTTTTGGCTCAGGTATTAGAGTTGGAGGCTTCTGTGATTCCTGAACTTTTCCACCAGCATTTACTGGCATCACTGGAGTTAAAGTTGGAGGGGAAAGGCTACTATAGCTGTTATCCTTTTTTTCCAGGCTGTGATGGATTGGTGGGTGAAATACTGGTGCTCTATGTAATGCAGGCATACTGCGGAGTGTATTTGTAGAAGAAACGGTTAAATGGGTAGGACTCCTACAATCGTTTCTAAAGGTTGTTACTGAGTGAGATGCAATCTGATGGGGAAGATGTTCTGGTATCTTGCCTACTAAACCTTCACTTTCTGGTTGGTGTTTAATCAAAGGAGGTGGCTTTGAAAGAGACGATATAAATGAAGTCAGAGTTTGGGGACTAGCTGCTGCAGCGAGGGCATTACTCTGCCTTTCATTATAAATATTTGAAACTTCTTTGGATGGGTATGATCTTGGTGGTTCGTTGACCACACTATTAGATAATGTAGTGAAATAGTTACTTTGGGGCAAACTCTGAGGCAATGAGTGCTTTATTTTATAAAGGTCTGATACTGAGCGTTCTACATCTGTATCCTGTTTGATAACATGGCTTTTAGGACTAGAAGATGATGATGCTAGTCTGGAATAATTATCTCTTTCACCCTCAAGCCCTTTGATTTTAGTTGTAAAGGGAGCAACATCAATACTTTCTTGAAGAATTCGACGGTGTTCCTCCTTGTATTTGTTTAATCTCTCTCCAGTCTCCTGGGGTGGCCTCTGTAACTGATTTAATACAGGATCCACAAAATGCCTATGCAAGTGACAATCTTTTCCAGTCTGTGATCTATTTAGATCTAGGTCATTTTTTGCTGACGTGGATACAACAGACCGTAATGGTTCCATAAAAGCTTTCCTCTCCAATTCTCTGTACAGAAAACAAAGTAAGATTCCTGTAATCATTTTATCTTATAAAACACAAAGACAGCTTCTATACAACCTCATTCTATTATGAAAGTAAAAACACACTGTTGCACACACTCTAATATTACAAGTAAATTAAAAGGTATACTAAAATAGAACAATACTTGTTCGAAACCTAGTTTTAAAACATCTATTAATATTAACTGTTTTAAAAGATAAATTGAGAAACATTAAGAAAGGTAAGGTATTTGTAATTTTTAAGCATGGGTGAACTTACTCCTTATGATGATCTACTAAAGTTTTTGCCAATGGTGGACTGGAATGGGCTGTAATTTTAAGAGGTCGATGAGGTTCTGCACTAGAAGGTCTGACAGGAATGTGACTAAGTAATCCAATACCATCTGCTGAGGTCACAGGGGTGGGATGATGTAACCAAGGACTGGGAGAATTCTATTTAAAAAGAAAAAAAAAATCTATACTTTAGTTACTACAAAAAAACTAAACACAGTATCAGTACAACTTTAATAGTAGCATTATTTATGAAACTTTTCCTAAATATATCTTAGGAGAAGTATCCAGACAACTAAGTAAACATGATAATAAAGATTTTTCAATATTATGTGAAAAATTAACTATTATTAAAATGTAATTTCTAGACATTTGTTATTTTACTAAAAGGAAATCTTGAAATCAATGCCTTTAACTTACTATAAATGCTGTACATAGAATCTAACTTCCTACAGCAAAAGAATATATGTTTCTTTTTTTTTTTTTTTTTGAGACAGAGCCTCAAGCTGTCACCCTGGATAGAGTACAGTAGCATCACAGCTCACAGCAACCTCCAATTCCTGGGCTCAAGCGAGTCTCTTGCCTCCGCCTCCCAAGCAGCTGGGACTGACTACAGGCACCGGCCACAAAGCTGGACCATTTTTTGGTTGTAGCCATCATTGTTGCTTGGCGGCTGGGGCTGGATTCGAACCCGCCAGCTCAGGTGTACGTGGCTGGCGCCTTAGCCCGTTGAGCCACAGGCGCAGAGCCAAGAATATATGTTTCTAATAGCAAAAGTCAAATGTTATTTCTAAACTATACTTCACCACAGAAATTATAATCAAGGGCTGGTGCGGTGGCTCACGCCTGTAATCCGCAATGGATGGCTTGGGTTCACAGGTGCAAGGTTCTGTCTCTAAAAATAGCTGGGCGTTGTGGTGGGCACCTGTAGTCCCAGCTACTCAGGAGGCTGAGGCAAAAGAATCGCTTGAGCCTAGGAGTTTGAGGTTGCTGTGAGCTATGATGCCATAGCACTCTACCAAGGGCAACAAAGTGAGACTCTCAAAAAAAAAAAAATTATAATCAAGTTCCTTTACCAATTAAAAATAATTAGCTTTTTCAATGTAACAATTTACTGAGAATTAATACATAATTACATTTTCAAAACCCAAAAGTACTCTCCACTTCACTGTAAGGTATGAACATTGACGGACCATTAAATTTGGAGGTATGGAGGTCTAACAAATTAATTTTATAGTTAACATATGCCATCTTTCTCATAACTGAGTATGTGGTGACAGTGACCTCTGTGTTGAGACATATAACTATCAAATTACATGTTAAAGTATAAGTTATTTTTATACTATGATAGACTGACATTCTTCTAGAACATATTTTATGAGCTGGTCAACAGGAAGATAAATACCAGAAAAATACAATGGCCTCTGGTTTTAACAAAAGAAATAAATTTTGTTATTTACAAAATTTTATTTAGTGAGAAATAAGCATCTCAAAATGATAATGTAAAAGTAACATATTAAAAAGGATATATTGTGTGCAGTGCCTGTGGCTCAGTGAGTAGGGCGCCGGCCCCATATACCAAGCATGGCAGGTTCAAACCCAGCCCTGGCTGAACTGCAACAAAAAAATAACCGGCACCTGCAGTCCCAGTTACTCGGGAGGCTGAGACAAGAGAATCGCCTAAGCCCAGGAGCAAGAGGTTGCTATGAGCCATGAAGCCATAGCACTTGACCAAGGGCGACAAAGTGAGACTCTGTCTCTAAAAAAAAAAAACCAAAACAAATAAAAAAAACAAAACAAAAAAGATATATTGTTATAAAACTAGATTAAAAACATACACAATAGCTATAAACCTCATATAAGAGAAAAATACATATACACTAAAAATCATTCAAATATATAATGTATCAAATGGCCTCAGTTGAACAAGATTCAGAAATTTTATTTACTTATTTATTTATTTTTTGGGGGGGGAGGGGAAGACAGAGTCTCACTATGTCACCCTGGGTACAGTGCTATGGCGTCACAGCTCACAGCAACCTCAAACTTTTAGGCTTAAACTCTTCCCTCAGCCCCCCAAGTAGCTGGGACTACAGGAGCCCACCATAACACCCAGCTTTTTTTTCTTTTTCTTTTTTTTTTTTTTGCAGTTGTCATTGTTATTTAGCTTGCTCGGGCCAAGTTCAAACCTGCCAGCGTTGGTGTATGTGGCTGGTAGTAGGACTTATGACCACAGTCCATGTCATCACTGCTACCTAAAATACAATGGTTCCTGTGACACATTTTGGCATGATGAACGCTTTTCTTTGCATCTACTGACATTTCCAATGCTATATGTAAGGAATACTATACCTGAAATAAAGGAGAAAGTCATTAGCATTGTCTTCTAAAACACTACCCCCAAATGTGATCTCCTTCAACTTCAGAAAACGGTCAAAAAAAGATGATATTGAGAACGTGTTAAAAACATGCTATGGTAGCCGGGCGCTGTGGCGGGCGCCTGTAGTCCCAGCTACTTGGGAGGCTGAGGCAAGAGAATCGCTTAAGCCCAGGAGCTGGAGGTTGCTGTGAGCAGTGTGACGCCATGGCACTCTACCCAGGGCGATAAACGTGAGACTCTGTCTCTACAAAAAAAAAAAAAAACATGCTATGGGTATTGAGCCAAGATTCAGAAATTCTAGCTGGCCCAGGCCAGGCTCAAACCTGTCAGCCTTGGTGCATGTGGCTGGCGCTGAGCCACAATTCAGAAATTTGAAATTGCAATCAATTATGATAATAATACCAAAGCATTTAAAATAACATGCAAAATTATTTCCTAACAGTGTTTTGTGCTTATACTGTTTCTTCACTTTTGATCTTAACACTAAGGTAAGAAATCTTCATTTTTGCTCAAAATGTTATTTAAATTTACTCCTTTATGCTGTAATTTTACATGAATGAAAACACAGTATGTTTGTTTTCACATACTATATGTATGTAGTTTAACACACTTATGACCAGTTAGTAAGACATTTTATGTTCCTATAAGCATAGAGGATGGATAGTCATGGTCTCAATTTACATGAGAAATACTGAATAAAGGTCCTTCTCCAAGCCATTTTGAACAGATACTTAGATCTGTCTTCCTGAGTTTGGAATTTAGATTCAAAGTTATTTGCTAGCTCGTGGCTCCCTTGTGTTCTGCTAATTAATCTCTGTGCTACAGCTACATTCATGACACATGAAAGGGAGGGGTCAGAATAAAAATGTGAGTGCACTAGACATTTGGGTCACCAGGTCTACTTTTAATTCTGTTAAAGACGATAATGCAGTGATTAAAGACTCTTAACTAGGCTTGGCGCCTGTGGCTCAATGGGTTAGGGTGCCAGCCATGTACACCTGAGCTGGTGGGTTCGAATTCAGCCCGGCTCGCCAAACAACAATGATGGCTGCAACCAAAAAATGGCTGGGCATTGTGGCGGGAGCCTGTAGTCCCAGTACTTGGGAGGCAGAGGCAGGAGACTAGCTTGAGCCCAGGAAATGGAGGTTGCTGTGAGCTGTGATGCCACAGCACTCTATCCAGGGTGACAACTTGAGGCTCTGTCTCTAAAAAGAAGAAAAAATAAAGACTCTTAACTGACTTTGACTATGTGATGTACACATTCTAATATAATCCTACCTGCCACAAGATCAAAGGTACTATCAAGAATGGGAATGGGTGGGAAGCCTGTGATCAGTAGAAGCACAATTCTAGAACTGAGATTTTGCCAACATCAAATGCACAATAAATTGTAGCAATCACTGGTGACTTCATTAAAGAAGGCCAAGGCATATTTGAAGATGGAATTGAAAGGAGTTGATGCTTGTTTTTTTTTTGAGACAGAGCCTCAAGCTGTCACCCTGGATAGAGTGCTGTGGCATCACAGCTCACAGCAACCTCCAATTCCTGGGCTCAAGCGAGTCTCCTGCCTCCACCTCCCAAGTAGCTGGAACTACAGGCGCCTGCCACAATGCCCTGCCATTTTTTTTTTTTTTTTGGTTGCAGCCGTCATTGTTGTTTGGCGGGCCCAGGCTGGATTCGAACCCGCCAGCTCAGGTGTATGTGGCCGGCGCCTTAGCCCATTGAGTCACAGGCGCTGAGTCTCGGAGTTGATGCTTGTTAAGAGGATTAAGCCACAAGAAATATCTTTAAAAACTGTTAGAATTTTATCTTGCACCACCAACCACTTGGTACCCCTCACCATCAAAGTCATCAATCCAACAACTTAGGACTGGTGGTAGGACTTATGACCACAGTCCATTTTATCACTGCTACCTGAAATATAATGGTTCCTGACATATTTTGGCATGATATGACACTTTACTTTGCATCTACTGGCATTTCCAATGCTATATGTAAGATATACTATGCCTGAAGTAAAGGAGAAAGTCATTAGCATTGTCTTCTAAATGCCTACCACTAATCGTGACCTCCCTTAACTTTAGAAAACTATCAAAAAGATAACATTAAGAAGGTGTTAAAAACATCCATGTTCACTGCAGCATTATATACAATAGCTAAGAAGTGAAAGCAACTCATAGGTCCATTGACAGATAAATGCACAAATACAGCATATACATACAATGAAATATTAGGCAGCCTGAAATTTAAAATTAAGATTCTTCACTTTGATATGTAATGTACATGCTACAACATGAAAGAACCTTGAGGACACTGCACTAACTTAAAATGGCCCAGTAACAAAAGAATAAATATTGTGTGATTTCACTCCTATGAATTATCTAAAGTAGTCAAAACTACAGAAATCAGAAGTAAAAAGGTAGTTGCCAAAGGCTGTGGAAGAGGGGATTTAGTATTTAATGAATATAATTTGAGTTTTATAAGATGAATAATTCTTGAGAACTGTTGCACAATGTGAAAAGTGTTAATGCTACTAAGTTGTTCACTTAAAAATGGTTAAAATGATAAAGTTAATGTGTTTTAACCACAAAAACATTCAAAAAAAGGTATTAAGAAAAGATTCTGGGGAATATTGAAGAATATCCTGAACAGTGCAAAAAGGAGAAGGCTGTTTCTTAGGAGTTTAACAGTGACATCCATTTCTCCACTTTTTTTTTTAAGAGACAGTGTCTCACTTTATTCCGCTTGGTAGAGTACTGTGGCATCACAGCTCACTGCAATCTTCAGCTCTTGGGTTTAGGCAATTCTCTTGCCTCAGCCTCCTGAGTCACTGGGACTACAGGCACCCACCACAATGCTCGGGTATTTTTTTGTTGCAATTTGACCGGGGATGGGTTCAAATCCACCACCCTCAGAATATGGGGCTGGCGACCTACTCTCTGAGCCACCACAGGTGCCGCCCCATTTCTCCACTTTTGATACCGGGGCTGATACTGCTTTTAATAACCATTTGATAGTATAAAACTCAATTTGCTAGAAAAACCACATAGCTCATGAAGGAATGAGAGTCCTATGCCCACCACCTTCAGCAATACTGTGGTAGGTAGAGAGAATCTCAGCTGCAACTTTACTCCCAAATACTGGGAATCTCCAACCTTGGGCACCCTTAAGGAAACAAGGGAATTAAAGAGTCATACCTTATAATATAACATTAATATGCAAACATTAATATACAAATTTAGCTGATAAGTATAATTTTGCTTCTTATTTTTGAGACAAGGTCTTGGTCTGCTGCCTGGGCTTAGAGTGCAGTGTCATCATCACAGCTTACTGTAACCTCAAACTCCTGGGCTGAATTGATCCTCCTATCTCAGCTTCCCAAGTGGCTGGGACTACAAGTATATGCCAGCAGGACCAGCTAGTTTTTCTATTTTTGGTAGAGATGAGGTTTCACTATGTTGCTCATGAACTCCTAGCCTCTACTGATCCTCCTGCCTCAGCCTCCCAAAATGCTAGGATGACAAGCATACAGCCATTCAGCCATTGCACTTGGTCATAAAATAATAAGGCTTCTGATATGTATCATCAACTTATTTTTTAAAAAGAAATTGTTGACCAAGTGTGGTGGTCATACCTATAAACCCAGCTATTCAGGAGGCTGAGGCAGGAAGATCACTTGAAGCCACGAGTTTGAGGTTGCCATGACCTATGATTATGCTACTGTCTTCCCACCAACCCCCCAAAAAGGAAAAAAAAGAAACCTTACAACTTAATACAAATTTTAACCCAGAAATTACACTTCCAGAAATTTAGATAAACAAAAATAACTATGGATATATACCATAATCCTAAATTTATAATAAATAAATATTGCACTCTAAAAAGTTTTACTTCTTTAACTCTTTATAAATAGGTTTCCCTGTGACTTCTGCACATGGAAAAATAATTGTTTATGTAAGAAATGACCTAAAAAATAAATAGGATATTGAAAAAGAACTTATATTGATTTATATTATGTATATATTTATATGTGGGACACACACAACAGTGCAAACTCACCCTCCTTAATGAAGCTTCAGTATTAACTGCGTTTTCTGGATGAACCCACTTAGAAGGCGGCAAACCAAGTCCTGAGTATGCATGTGTTCCATTTGGATACTGCCAAATAATTGGATAAAGTCCAAGCTGATTATATGAAGCAGAAGGATGGCCTTGTCCAAGAAGATGAGGTGACTGGTGCTGTAGCAACTGTTGCTGTTGCTGGTGTGCTAGTGCTAAGTGGCTCAAGCTACTGGCATGAGCACTCTCTAGTCGTGGATGGCCACCAAGTAAGGAGGCAGTAGGCACTCCAGGTAACACAGTGGGAAGTAAATGAGGGTGATGAACAGCATGGTGTGGCCCACTAGTCAGAGAATGAGTGTTAATGGTAGATAATGGAGTTTGACTAGATGATCCAGCTAGTAAGTGGGTAGGAGTTAAGGCAGGGTGATGGGTACCTGGATTCAAACAGGTTCTATGGGATGAGGAATGAAGAGGAAAAGGATGCTGACTGAAGAAAGGTGAAATGTGATTAGCTCCTGTTTCTGACCCAATAAGTGTAGGATCTCTGTAAACTGTGAAATGTTCATTTTTATCAATGATTAGAGGGCTCTTTGTAGTTTCCAGTGTATTGCCACGAGTAGGAACTGGATGAAAACTGCATCTTGTTAAGTCATGTTCTATTTTACTTGCCAATCTTCTTTCACTAGTAGCTTGGCTGTTTGTATAAGTGGTCTTAGACTTTACAGAATCTGGAGAATGGTTTATTTTGGGTTTTACGACTTCAGGTGAGGGATTGGATTTTGTCTTGTGAGCATCTACTGAAGTACTAAGTTTAGATTTTATAGTATCTGGAGGTGGACTTCGCTTATGCAGCTTATCTTCCATGATAGAAACTGTATTTAAAGATGACATGTAAGAGACATATTGATTTTTCTCTTTTTCCATACTCAGGTGATCATTTCCTGAAGAAGCATTTATAACACTTGACTGGGTTAAGTCCACTTTAACTACATCATTGACCCAGCTCTGGTCAGAATCTTGTTTTGCTGTTTCTAAGTATTTTGCATTTGTAATTGATTTTGAATCACTAATGTTAGGATCCTTTTTCTGAAATGTCTGAAGGCCAAAGGTACTTGAGTTTTCCTGAGCCACCTTTTCTGAATTAATGTCACTTGTAATATCAATAACACATTTTGGTGTGGGTGGTCTGGATACAAACTTCTCCTTTGGTAATAATTCCACTGTATGTGTTTTTTCCATATTGCATTCCTGAGGAAATAAATCATTAGTATTATGGTCAGAAAGTGTGGCTTGTTCTGACGAATGAATAATCATTTTTTCTTGAAGCTGAGCATCAACAGACTTCCACTTCTCCGCTTCTTCGTGTTTTTTATCTTCCTGTATTTGATCCCAGGGAGACTGGTTACCAATTATAGTCTCTTCTCCTGCCTTTTCATTATTCTGAGATTTTCCTCCTTCTCCATTTATCTTTGAAGTATTTTTACTTTTCAATTCATTCTCTGGCTTCTGCTCTGAGGAATTATCTATTATTCTCTTATTTGAATTTTCTGAGTCACTGCTTTCAGAAAAGTCTGAAACATTGTCAGTTCGAAGTCTTTTCATATTTAGTTTCTTTTCATCCTCCTCAGGTTTCCTTCTTTTACTCACCACGTGTTTGTTTTTACCTTTAGCATTTTCTGTAGTAATAAAAAAAAAAAAAAAGTTTTATTTTTCATAATCAATACTAAATAAGCATACTTAAAATGTACTTTGGTTTTGTTTGTTCTCATTCCCCCTCCCCAAAGTGGGTCATACCTCCTCGTGATACATAATCATAATTTTCTTCCTTCATCTTCTCTTCATCTGGTATACTGCTATCTGAGCCCTTTCTCTTATTTGGGCGAATATTTCTTTGTTGCTGTTGCTGGTGTGTATTCTGTTTTGGTACAGCGCCTTGGGAGTTCATTGCTGGTCTGGGACTATTTGCTTGTGCACGTGTATAATGACCCTAAAAATAACCAATTAATAATGATTGCTTACTACCTCATTCTAAGTAGCTTAAGAAAAAATATTTTATAAAAATACATCCCTATTAATATACATACGTGAATAGTGTGGATATTTTGATTGGCACGAGACCTGCGACGTGATGTAATGCCAATATTTTCACCTTTTAACAAAGAGTGAACAACATCATCTAGAAAGGTCATTTGAACCATAGAAGGATCGACATTCTGTGGTTCTAGTACCTAATCCATGACACAAAACAGAAAAAAAAATTAAATCCAATGAGCTAACCAATGTTCTATTTCATATACTTTCTTTACTTAGCAGAAATATTTAGAAATCAGTTTGGAATCCTTAATTTTTAAGATACCATTAGACTCAATAATCACCAGTTTTAATCATTAATGATTAAATGATTTTATAAATTATTTATAAAAGGGTTCCATCAGATACACTCCAAAAATCTAATCAGGCATGAAGGTATAAATAGTATGTATGTTTTCCACAAAAATAAACAACAGCTTTCTTTTTTTTTTTTTTTTTGAGACAGAGCCTCAAGCTGTCACCCTGGATAGAGTGCCCCCTGGATAGAGTGCCGTGAAATCACAGCTCACAGCAACCTCCAATTCCTGGGCTCAAGCGAGTCTCCTGCCTCCGCCTCCCAAGTAGCTGGGACTACAGGCTCCCGCCACAATGCCCGGCCATTTTTTGGATGCAGCCGTCATTGTTGTTTGGCAGGCCCGGCTGTATTCGAACCCGCCAGCTCAGGTGTACGTGGCTGGCGCCTTAGCCCGTTGAGCCACAGGTGCCGAGCCTAAACAACAGCTTTAAAAGTGAACATTTTTATCACATTTCAAAACTTTAATTTTTTTCAAGACTTACTTTTTAAAAACTCTATAATATCTGTAAGTTTTGCCATAAAACTTAAGTAAGCATACAAAGAATGAAATCTGATGTGAGAACTAAATGTGCATTAAAAGTTTTCATTAGTGAAAGAAACCATTTGGAAAATACTTTTGTTATTGGAGAGAAAAACAAAACTGAGACTTTGAGAAAAAAATTTTAGCTGACCTAAACATTAGAAAGAAAAGACTAATCAATCAAAAGAGTCTAATGACTTTTCAGGGATTAATTTTATCATCATTATTTCCCTGTAACCTGAAGTCACTGCTATGTAACATGAGATACATTTAAAGTTACACGACTAAAACCACAAAAGATTACAAGTAGTACCAAACTAGTGATGCTGGTTTTTTTTTCTGGCATGAACTATATGAACTGTAAAAGTCTCTACAATAATATTAGTGAACTATTTACCTGATCATTCATAACGATCATGGTGCGGGTGAAGAGATCATGATGAGTAATTATGCCAGTAAACCACTGGGTGGCAGAGTCTTGTCTATATACTCTCACTCTGTATCCATTTAAGGAATAAGGACCTTTAAAATAAACACAGAAATAGGGATATATTAAATGGAGACATTTTCTTTTAAGAATTACCTTTTAGGGGAAACACGAGCTATTTGATAGACGAGTAATAAGTAGTATCATACCCAAAATACCAATTTTTAAAAAAAAAAAGTTTTAGAAGACAGTATCTTTTGGAAAAGATCATTTTGAAGTTATCATTATACTCTACTAGACATACACACTACCTCATTCAATGGAAATAAAATACTTTTAAGACAGAAAGAATGTTTCTGGGACCCAGAGTTAAAGAAGACAGTACAGGGTGGCGCCTGTAGCTCAAGTGGGTAAGAAGCCAGCCACATACACCAGAGATGGCGGGTTCGAATCCTGCTAAACAATGACAACTACAACCAAAAAAAATGGCCAGGCATTGTGGCAGGCATCTGTAAGCCCAGCTACTCGAGAGGCTGAGGCAAGAGAATCGCTTAAGCCCAGGAATTTGAGGTTTCTGTGAGCTGTGATGCCACAGCACTCCACCCAGTGTGATGATAGCTTAAGGATCTGTCTCAAAAAAAAAAAAAAAAAAAAAAAAGACAGTACAAAATGTAAAGTTATAGTGGTCTAGAATGAGGTAAGATTACACAGGTACCTTAGTAGTAAGAGTGGGATAACTACATGACTGAAATGGAAAGGTAACTAGGTTAATGGTAACTGGATGTCTGCGTCTTCTAGGCACCAAAAATGTTACCATAGCAGCTACAAATTTTGATTCCTCCGTGACAGCTAGAAAAAACTGGTGAAAAGTCTTAGAACATGAAGAGATAGTTATGTGAATTTATAATAGCACTGAAAATGTTTCCTAAAAGAAATGTTATACTTTTCATTTCAACTCACTTTTTCAAAAGTATTCTATATCCATGTATAGATACTATTTAGAAAATAAGCAAAGATTCAATATTAAATGATACATATCTGTGTATATCCAAATACACCTCACAAAACAAACATGATTCCATGGAAGAAGGTAATAGAGATAAAAATTATTTTTAATTTATAGATGCTAAAATGACCAAATATTTTGAAGTTTAAGAAAAACTGTGAAGAAAGAAAGAAAGAAAAGAACTATGAAGGGATATTATTATACATTAACAATTTACAAAGTGCTTTCGCATTTTTGCTTATTTAATCTTCTCTTAACTCTTGGTATTATTAGGCCTTTTAATAAATCAAAAAGGTGAGGTTGATAGACTAAGTGAATTTTAAGTCAAAGAGCTAGGACCGAATTCATTTTTATAATTCCTAGACTTACAGTCTTTCTTCTACAGTTAGAATAGATTCAACATACCAAATTAATGGTTTAATACACTATAACTGCCAGTTTAAAAAAACTATGCCAATATAAGGCTGAAATAAAGAAATAATTTAACACATCTATCAATGTATCCCTATGACCTATAAATTAAATATATTCATCTAGAGAAAAATGAAGATGTCGATTGGCTTTAATTTAAAGGAGGTGATGGGAAATCCATTTGGTAATCCATATAACCCATTATACAAACTTAAATCTTTTCTAACTTTGGAAAAAAAACCCTTCATGTTGTTTTTCCTGAGTAATATAGAAAATGCTTGCAAAACAACTCCATGTATGACGAGTTTTCAATTCCCACTAACAAACCATCTACACCTGCTTGTTCCCATCATTTAACACAATTTAGAACCAGCCTCACACAATTCTGCCTAGAATGGACAGGGGCTATATCATCTGATTCTTTTCTCCTCTAAGAATACAATACAGAAACAAAACTTAAAAGAAAAAAACAGTCTGGTTACTTCAATAAATGAATTGCAAAAAAATGATGGTGGTGATGGCGGCATATCACACCACCATAAAGTGTAGACCTTTACTGGACACCCTTTGGTTTTTCAAAAACAAAACTGTTCAAATCACTTAATGACATTTATGAGACAAATGGAAATCTGAACCAGTTATCCAGTATTTGATATTAAGGAATACTAACTTTTTTGGCATAAATGGTATTATGTTTGCTTAAAAAATGAATAGAAAGACGTGAAGTCTAAAACTTTAGACATTAATATGGTAAAATCAGGTTTTACCAAGGTTTGATAGTTGCTGAGGGGTGGAGACAGAAGGAGAAAGCTCACTGAAATATTCTATTTAATATGTATGTTTGAAATTTTCCATAGTGAAGTTTAAAGAATATCTAAGTAGATGTCTGCTTCTGTACATACCCATATACAGCAATACAGTCACAACTGATAAGATTTTATTTATTAATGCTTAATGGCATGGAAGTTGAGGTTGAGATAATATGGGAATTTAACAACAAAATTCCATTCTTAAAAATATTCAGAAACATATAATTCACGCCATATTGTCTCAGCTTCAATTTAATTTTATAAAAAGCTTGTATTTATAATATATACTTTTAATGATAAATAGGGAATTGCCTCATTGACTTGAAGGTCACATGTTATGCACAAACCTGCAACTTACTATACAGTGGAAACAGGACTAAGACTATAAAACTACTGAAGAAGGTGCTCTGAAATAAGCCACTTGTTCAAATACTAACATTTTTCAAAGGAAATAGATTGTGGCTTTGGCCAGCCCTCTACTGTAAACAATGTTCTTTCTCTAGGACAGACACAATTAAAAGCATTCTATAATATAAATTTTTTTTTTCTATCAACAAAGCATCTGTGTATAGAAAAGCAATAATTTCATGCCAGGTACTTAGCTCAAATAAGTTAGTAAACTAATGAAATGACCAACTTCCCACTGAAATTATTATGATTTTAGTATTATTTTCCTTGAACTATATATAATTCAAAATGCCTTGATTTATATTGCATATATTAATAATAAACAACCCAAAACAAATATAAGTTGCCTAGACCGCAAAATAGTTAATGCATAACTTCAAAATAGTTACCTTGCATAAAAATCTCCTGAACCTTTTGTTCCTTTACCCAGGCTTTCACTTCCTCATGAAGTTGCGGGTTGTCCCTGAGAACTGGGTTTAGGCTGTCTATGTCGTCCTAGAATTATAGATTAAAAGAAAGGACCATGTTACGCTCTCCTTTTTTTTTTTTTCTTTTTTTTTTTTTTCATGTTACGCTCTCCTAACATTAACGTTACTGTCTTTCCTTTTTACATGTTCTAAGGACTTAAGTAAATTCCTTGATCTAAATGTATGCAAAAACACAAATTCGTAAGTTACAGTTCATTGGCAATTGTGTAACAACAGAACATAAGAAATTAACTGATGGTAAGATTTGACCCTTGACAGTAATGTCCTAAAGTCAAAATTTAAAATCTGGTAATGTGTTTTCTAATTTTTAACGTATGGCATTATTCAAATGAGCTTTTTAATAAGGGTTTCACTATTAGAAGTAATATACAAACCAAATAGCATCAGGTTGGTGGCAAAAGAATTGAATATTATAGTGACTGCATAGATAAATAGAGACAGATGAATAGACAGTGCATCCATAAAGTTCATGTGCAATTTAAAATTGTTTTACATTTAAGTTGCAGACCAACTTTATGGACACCCAGTACACATGCACACACACACATATGTCACTAACCCCCTCAATACCTGTAACATCAGAGTTTAAAACTCCTAGTTCTTGTTTTGTACTGATTTAAAATGTTATCAAATTCAGTTTTACTCAAAAACTCATATGATTAGTAACTTTGTGGCTAAAAGTTTTATTTTTTTTTAAGCCAGTGTCAAAGCATCCAGACAATTAAAATTACATCTACTGATGGTACCACTCTCATACAGGCCAGATCTAGACACAGAAACAACCAATTCTCTCTCTATGGAGACATGAATCACATAGTCACATGGTTTCCCACAAATTGCTGGTTCCCTGCTGGCCATTCTGTCTCTCTCTCAAAGCATCTCTGTTACTTCTGCATTTGAGATCATAGGCAGAAGCCCTAGAGTAGAAATGAAGAACAACAAAACAGCACTGTCAATTGGAGGCTATTTTAAAAGTAGACTGGCAGATTATGGAAACCAGTAAATAAAAAGCAGCTAAATGAAGAGAATTATAATTCGTGAATAAAAATAATTTGGCAACTTGGAAAAACCAAGATGGCTTAAGTGTACAAAGAGGGATCAAAGAGGGATCCCTAATCAAACAGGTCATACTTCACTCTTCTGCTCCAACATGTATCAAAGTATTTTTTTCCCTTATTACTGTTCTGGCATAACTCTGTATTTTTAGAGTAATAGTGTGGCAAAAATATTTTACCTTATAAGTAGAGAAAGCCAAAAGTCAGAAGAGCTTTTAATATAGTTATTGATTTATATTCCTTGGAATATACATAGAAATGCTATTTTACAGCAGAAAGAAAGACTAGAATAAGAAAGTGTCATTTAAAAAGTAAAGTGGGTTGGGCAAGGTGGCTCACACCTGGAATCCTAGCACTCTGGGAGGATGAGGCCAGTGGACTGCCTGAGCTCACAGGTTCAAGATCAGCCTGAGCAAGAGCAAGACCTCGTCTCTAAAAATAGCCAGGCCTTGTGGCAAGTGAATGTAGTCCCAGCTACTAGGGATGCTTAGGCAAGAGAATCACTTGAGCCCAGGAGTTTGAGGTTGCTGTGAGCTATGATGCCACGTACTCTACTGAGGGTGACAAAATGACTCTGTCTAAAAAAAAAAAAAAAAGGTAACATGAAATACTGCGCTAAAAATAGGTCTTTCTAACAATACCTTTTTTTTTTTTTTAATCTGTCTTTGGGAATACACAGTATACTTAGTTAACCTCACAAGTTTAGTAGTAGCAAATGTCATGAAAAGTGCTAGCAGACTCTAATCCTCTTGATGCATATAGAATACAGAATACTATTAGAAGGAAAACCATTTTCACATTTTCAGACAGCTGTGATAGCTACATGTTCTTACAAAATCTGCTTCACTTTAGCTTTCATTCATATTCATCCATATATCTATTCCATAAACACAGGGAGCTATCAACTACTTTTAAAGCAGAATTGCCAACATCTTGCAGATAGGCAATGCCTATGTTGAAATTTTATAATTTACAACTATTGGAATAGAAAATTTAACATTTATCTATATTTTATTTTACTTATTTAATAAGTTAATAGACTGTTTCCAAGATAAGTAAACATACAATAAATATCTTCCCAACACTCAACAATTAATTTTTTAAAAGGCATCAATAAAACTAATAATAATTTAAGTCCTTTTACTGATATGATCTTATATAAATTTAAATTTTTATATATCAATTTCTTCATCTACAAAGCAGCTACTAATATCTGCCCCTTTCTTTTGTGATTTTTATAACATTTTTTCTTTTTTTTAAATTTAAATTTAAATTTTTTTATTGTTGAATCATAGCTGAGTACATTAGTGCAATCAGGGGGTACAATGTGCTGGTTTCATATACAATCTGAAACATTTTCATCAAACTGTTTGGCATAGCCAAATTTTTTCTTAAGTACTAAAATTAGTTTTCTTAAAACATCTGATTCTTTTTGGGGGGGGTGGCGGGGTTTTGGCTGGGGCTGGGTTTGAACCTGCCACCTCTGGCATATGGGGCTGGTCTCCTACCCCATTGAGCCATAGGCACTGCCCAAAACATCCATTTCTAATTATCCATAATACTGAATGACATGAATGATACAGTTAATTGAGTTCGGTATAATTATCCCAACATACTGCTTTGGCTAGAGCGCCATGGCATCAGCCTAGCTCACAGCAACCTCCAACTCCTGAGTTAAAGTGACCCTTCCTAACTCAGTCCCCTGAGTAGAGGGCACTATAGGTGCCCACCACAATGCCCTGCTAATTTATTTTTAGTAGAGATGGGGGTCTCACTTTTTTTTTTTTGAGAGAGCGAGCTTACTATGTCACCCTCAGTAGAATGCGTGGCATCACAGCTCACAGCAACCTCAAACTCATGGGCTTAAGTGATTCTCTTGCCTCAGTCTCTTCTGAGTAGCTGGGATTATAGGCATCCACCGCAACACCTGGCTATTTTTCTTTTTGTTGCAGTTGTCATTGTTGTTTAGCTGGCCCAGGCTGGGTTTGAACCCTCCAGCCTTGGTGTATGTGCCTGGACCACTGTGCTACAGTCACTGAACCAGAGGTCTCGAACTCCTGTGCTAAGGGGACCCTCCTGGCTCAGCCTCCCAGAGGGCTAGGATTATACGTGTTAGAGCCGCTGTACCAGCCCCAACATACTGCCTGACTAATGATAAGCATTATTGCTGTTGAACAATTCTTCTCGTCTTCTATGTATAGGACTTTGGAAGTTATATGAATTTCTATTAATTCAAAATTTCTATTTTTAAAAGAGGCTCACTAAAGGATGAATGAGCAAACCTATAACAGAAGTATTTTTTTCACTTATTTATATCGACTTGAACAATTTTGTGAAGGTGATAAATATCAGATTGAGGCAGCAAGGCTGATTTAGAAGAAAAATTAAGAATCTGTAGTTAGGGTAGTGCCCGTAGCTCAGTAGGTAGGGTGCCAGCCACATACACTGAGGCAGGAGATTTTGAACCTGGCTTGGGCCTGCTAAACAATGACAACTGCAAAAAAACAAAACAGCCAGAAATTATGGCAGGTGCCTGTAGTCCTGGCTACTTGGGAGGCTGAGGCAAGAGAACTGCTTAAGCCCAAGAGTTTGAGATTGCTGTGAGCTGTGACTCCACAGCACTCTACCCAGGGCGACATAGTAAGACTCTATCTAAAAAAAAAACACAGCAGCGCCCATAGCTCAGTGGGTAGCCCAGGCCAGCTAAATAACAATGACAACTGTAAAAAAAAAATAGCTGGGTGTTGTGGTGGGTGCCTGTAGTCCCAGCTATTTGGGAGGCGGAGGCCAGAAAATCACTTAAGCCCAAGAGTTGGAGGATGCTGTGAGCTGTGACGCCATAGCACTCAACTGGGGGCAATACAGTGAGACTCCGTCTTACAAAAAAAAAGAAAGAAAGAAAGAAACCAACTATGAATATTTAACTATCTTTCACAGAATTTAGTTGGACTTAAATTTTGTACTTTTAAGTTATGTGAGATTAAAAACTCTTTTAATTGCATAGTACTTTTCATACTTCTAAGATAGTGACTATAAGTAATTACCTATATAGTAGATATAGGTAAATTATTTTTATTTTTAATTTTCCAAAAGCAAGGCACTCAGATAAGTGAAGGAACATCACCCTCTGTGAACCTCCACCTTCTTCATAAACTATATCCTACTTGAACTACTAGTTACAATCTCTGGCAAATGACAAAGGGAACAAATCAATCCAGCATAATCTGCTTTATTAGGAACTTACATAGAAAAAAAGGAAAAAGTTCAAAAATGCCTTAAATGAGGTTTTGGACTATATACCATTCACTTGTGTGTTATTCCTTCTTTTGCAAAAACAGTTATTTCTTCTCACTGAACATTAGTGGGGCATGTTAATAACAAACATAGTTAACACGATTGTGCATTTACTATGGCAGAAAGAGTGCTGGATATTTTCAATATGGTATTAATTTTGTAACAACTCTGTGGGCTGAAATTACTGTACCCTTTTTTATGTAGTATGTCCACAGAGGTCCATGCTTATAATTAGGAAGTGATAAAGAGAGCTGGTCTTTGGAAGCGTCTCAGACAAAAGCTCTGGATCTTTTCCTCCCTATTTCTCAGATGAGCACAGCCAAAAGGAATGAATAATAGACTGCTTACTGTCCTTACCTTTCAAAATCTGACACATTTCTTTATGTCATATGTAAGGGGTGAAAGTTAGGACAGGCCATAAGCAAAGAACAGAAAGATAATGAGTTGACATTATCTTTATATAACTTCTACTTCTTATGATAAATTCCATATGTATCAATAGTAAAACACTCATCTAAGAGAGGAGACATACGGTGGTAAACTCATGTAAAATTACGATTAGAAAGCATAAAAGACTCATGTCTAAATTCTAGCATTCTGGGAGGACAAGACTAGAGAACTGCTTGAGTGTAGCCTGACCAAGAGTGATACCCCATCTCTATTAAACACAGAAAAAATTAACCAGGTTTGGTAGCCAGTGCCTGTAGTCCCACCTATCCTGGAGGCCGAGGCAGGAGGATAGCTGGAGCCCAGGAGTTGGAGAATGCAGTGAGGTATGACAACATCACTGCACTCCAGTTGGGTCGAAAGAGCCAGCTTCTCATTCACACACTCTCATTCTCTCTCACACACAAATAAATAAAGAGAGAAAACAAGCATAAAAGCAAAGAAAATCACTTTGGTGACATATGCCTTAGTCAAGATCTATAGATTTCCCAATGTTGTCTTTTCTAGGTTAACAAGGCCCACAAATTACTATTTGAATGATCAAAATACAGATTTTTTTCATTGTACAGAAGACTATGATAATGTTAAAAGTTAAAAATCTGCTTAGAATTTGTTTTGTGACAGTAGGACTATGGAATTAATCTAATTGTAAGTGACCTATGCTTCCTAGTTAATTCAAAGGGAAAAAATACCAATTAGAGAGTACAAAATAAGAGAACACTTAAATATTGGGATATACCTAAGTCCAATAATAGCAATATTACTAACATGTTAAAAACACAGTAGAATTTCCATAGTTGACCGCCTCCTTAAGTTGATCTTATTTTCATAGACCGGACATGCACCATATGTATGTTTGGGTACAGTAGGCCAACAGGCCTACTTCTTTATGTTGGACTACCACCTCTTCATGTTGACCAGTTTGTTACAGTCCTATGGGTGGTCAACTTACAGAAGTTCTACTGTATTTTCTTTTATGTCACAAACACTAATTTGACTACTGAGAGAAGAGTCAGCAGAATCATGACTTAGGTAATAATATATCAGAGGTTAATTTCTATATAGGTGACTAAGCTGATTGGTTTAATAATTATAAGAGATTTGTTCTAAAGTCTCAACTGATGACCAGAGTAGTACTTTAATTTTAGGATACAAGAAATATCACAAAACTGGAACAGTTTCTCTCCCTTTGGACAATTTCTGATAGGGAATGCCCTCATAATCACTTTCAAATTGATGCTGAGGTATAGCTTAATAATGGGATATTTCTTACTCCTGCAATAAAACTCTTGACATTTGTGGTGACATACAGTAAGCTTCTTTAAGTCCCACTAAATTACATAAATTCCCTCATAAAAACCATCTCCAGCTGTATTTTACAAAAGTTATCATAAAAGGAACTATTTACATCTTGAACATCAGGTTACGTGACTGAACATGGTTCACCACACCAGTTTCACCAGTCATAACGTTATATTCATGGTGCGGCAAAACTACAAATGATTGCTTATTCTTAGATCCTGGGTTGGCTGGCCACAGTAAAAAACATGAACATTTAATACATAAAGTCAAGAGTGACATCAATTACTATCACACTAAGTCTTTTTTTTTTTTTGAGACAGAATCTCACTCTGTTGTCCTAGTAGAGTGCCATAGCATCACAGCTCACAGCAACCTCAAACTCTTGGGCTTAAGTGATTCTCTTGCCTCAGCCTCCCAAGTTGCTGGGAGTATAGGGACCTGCCACAATGCCTAGTTATTTTTTGGTTGTAGTTGTCGTTGTTTGGCAGGCCTGGGCTGGATTCGAACCCGTCAGCTCCGGTGTGTGCAGTTGGCGCCCTAGCTTCTGAGCTATAGGAGCCAAGCTCACACCAAGTCTTATAAAACTTATACTATAAACCATTTTGTTAAAAGAATTTTCTGAGACAGGAAACCAACAGAGTTTGATGGCTGCTACAGAGGTACTCAACCATAGCTGTCTATACTATATGCAGTTTAACTAAATGCTAGTACCACTGGGGACTTCTGTACATTCTCATGATTTAAAACGAGGGTTGGCTCGGTGCCTGTGGCTCAACAGGCTAAGGCGCTAGCCACATACACCTGAGATGGCAGGTTCAAATCCAGCCTGGGCCCTTGCAACCAAAGAATGGCCGGGCTTTGTGGCGGGCGCCTGTAGTCCCAGCTACTTGGGAGGCGGAGGACTCGCTTGAGCCCAGGAATTGGAGGTTGCTGTGAGCTGTGATGCCACAGCACTCTATCCAGGGTGACAGCTTGAGGCTCTGTCTCAAAAAAAAACAAGGGTTGGAGTTGAGTGTGGTGGCTAATACCTATAATCCAAGCACTTTGGGAGGCTGAGGAGAGAGGATCCCTAGATACCTGCCTGAGCAAGAGCAAGAGCAAGAGCAAGACTCCGTCTCTACTAAAAAATAGAAAAACTAGTTGGGCACTGGCAGGCACTTATAATCCCAGGTACTTAAAAGGCTGACGAGGCAAGACAATCTTTTGAACCGTAGAGTTTGAGGTTGCTGTGAGCTATGATGCCATGACACTCTACAAACAAAAACCCCATAAGGAACAGCAAACATTTTTTGTAAAGTGCCAGAGAGTAAATATGTCAGGTTTTAGGGGGCCACACCATTTCTGCCAAAAGTACTCAACTCTTCCATTAGAGCAGAAAAGCACTTAAAAATAGCATAAATAATAGATAAATGAATGAGCATATTAGTGTTCTATGAAATTTAAATTCCATAGAATGTTTAGGAGTCATGGCATTAATCCTCTTTTGATTTTTTTCAACTATTTAAAAGTGTAGGACTATACCTAAGCGTTGCGGCAGGTGCCTACAGTCTCAGCTGCTTGGGAGGCTGGGAAGAGGATCACTTGAACCCAGTTTGAGATTGCTGTGAGCTACAATGTCATGGCACTCTACCAAGGACAACAAAGTGAGACTATGTCTCAAAAAAAAAAATCCCCAAACCAAAAAATAAACAACAAAAAAAGTAAAGGTAGGACTAGGCTGGGCATACAGCTCACATCTGTAATCCTAGCCAAACCAGGTGGACTGCTTACACTTGGGAATTCAAGACCAGCCTGAGCAAGAGCAAGACCTTCTTTCTATTAAAAATTGAAAAATTACCTAGGCATCGTGATGGGTGCCTATAGTGCCAGCTACTTGGGAGGCTCAGGCAGGAGGATCTCTTGAACCTAGGAGTTTGAGGTTGTTGTGAGTTAGACTGACACTGTGGCACTCTAGCCCAGATAGTCTCAGTTCATTGTCCAGGCTACTGCATTGGGAGTACAGGCACCGACCACAATACCCAGCTAATTTTTTTTTTTTTTTTTTTTTAGACAGAGTTTCAAGCTGTCACCCTGGGTAGAGTGCAATGGCATCACAGCTCATGGCAACCTTAACTCTTGGGCTTAAGCAATTCTCTTGCCTCAGCCTCGGGACTAGCTTGGACTACAGGTGCCTGCCACAACGCCTGGCTACCTTTTTTTTTTTTTTTTTGCAGTTTTTGGCTGGGGCTGGGTTTGAACCCACCACCTCTGGCGTATGGGGCCAGTGCCCTACTCTTTTGAGCTACAGGCACCACCCTAGCTATTTTTTTTGTTGCAGTTATCAATGTTGTTTTAGCTGGCCAGGGCTGGGTTCAAACCCACCAGCCTGGGTGTATGTGGCCAGCACCCTATCCACTGAGCTACAGGCTCTGCTTACACTCAGCTAATTTTATTTTTCTATTTTTAGGAGAAACAGGGTCTTGCTCTTGCTTAGGCTGGTCTTGAACTTCTGAGCTTCAGGGATCCTCCTGCCTCAGCCTCCCAGAGTACTAGGCTTACAGGTGAGAGCTGTTAAGAAAAAAATATCTTAAGGTTAAAAAAAAAAAAAGAAAAAGAAAAAGAAAAAAGAAAAAATAATTAAAACCTTCATAAGTAAATGAGTTTTTTCTGATACCTTTCTAAACAAAGTTTAGCTTTCCAAACAGAACTTCATAATGTTACTTAATTTTAGGGTAGATAAATTTAGGAAAAATTATCTACTTTGAATGATAAAATTCATTGCTTTATGCCAATAATAATCCTTATCTTCAGAAGTTGGTACCACCTACTTCTCTGGACTCCGCAGTAAGATAAAAATGAGTATATACATTGAAAAGTAAGGAATAGCTTAAGGTATTCTTTTAATATTAATCTATGTTTCATCTATCTGATTTATTAAAAACCCTAGAGATTACTCTTTCAGCCTCTCTATATAAGTACATCTTTCTTTAATGACAAATCAAAAGAAAATTAAGTCTGTATATAGATAATTCCATTATCCCTGATTGATTTTAGTTAATTCAGAAGCCTAGAATTCAGACTATGATTTAAACTCAAGTGATGAAATTTCTTTCAAAAACACACATAAAGATCAGATGGCAGGGGGGAATAACTAACAATTTGTATTACACTTCTAATTCTTTTCCCATTCATAACATCAAGAAAATAATGTGAAATATGCTCATCCTTTCTAAATTATTTATATTCTAAAACCACATGTGAAAAATCTAACAATAGAAATTATATAAACAATCGAAATAATAAAAATCTACTTTCATTTAACATCATTAATAATAGTTCTGGAAATAGGAGTGATGTTCAGAAAATGTGAATAACATTTAGGTGTTATTTTTTTATTGGTTAAAAAAGGATTATTGGTGGCACCTGTGGCTCACAAAGGAGTAGGGCACCGGCCCCACATGCCAGAGGTGATGGATTCAAACCCAGCCCCGGCCAAATACAGCTTTACAAAAAAAAAAAAAAAGGATTGTTGTACCAGGGAAAACAGTAAACACCAAACATTTTAATCTTTTGTAATTCTTAAATATATGCTTTCAAATAATATTCTTGTATTAGACCTTTATTTTTATGTAGAAACAAAAACCAAGTGATAAATGACTATGGCTCCATACTAATTTGAACAAAGTAATCTCATACATACGCTTATAAAACTCCTGGTTAGGTGTTAAGATTGAAAACTGAGTGTTGGCGGCACCTGTAGCTCTGTGGGTAGGATACCAGCCACATACACTGAAGCTGGCAGGTTCAAATCTGGCCCAGGCGTTGTGGCGGGTGCCTGTAGTCCCATCTACTTGGGGGACTGAGGCAAGAGTATTGCTTAAGCCCAAGAGTCTGAGGTTGCTGTGAGCGGTTATGCCACAGCACTCTACCCAGGGCAACAGTTTGAGACTCTGCCCACCGCCCCCCCTCATTTTAAAAATTGGGGTGAATTGGTGTAAAGATGCAAGAGGCCTTAACAGGCAAACAAATATATAATAATTCCTAGCTTCTCTACTTGTCCCAAGGGCAGATTACATGGCCCTCTGAAAAAGAAAACATTCAGGTCTGACTGAGGAGACAGAAAATGTCACCACCACATACTGTCATGAAATTGCCTCTAAATATTACTAGGAAAAATCAGCTTTTCTACTATATAAGGTTAATGCTGTGCTATTTCTAAAATATTTCAAACATAACTCTGAACTTGTATTGTTAATTTTGGTGGCTTGATTATTCACAACACATAATAAAACCTAAAATTTTCAAGCTGGGATTTGTGGTGGGCACCTGTAGTTCCAGCTCTCAGGAGGCTGAGGCAGGAGAATCCCTTGAACCCAAGAGTTTGAGGTTCTGTGAGCTAAAGCTGGTAGCACTCTGGCCTGGGCTCAATGTGAAACTCTGTCTCAAAACAAAAACAGGAACAGAAACAAAACCCCCTAAAATTTCGAGATTCATCATGGTTAAAATTTTAAGTTTTAGATTTTTTCAACTTTATTGTAACTGTTAAGGAATAACTTGATTCCCTGTTTATAAACGAAACGTAAACATCTCAGAATCAAGTGTTGGACATTGCATTTCCACCTCCCCCCAAATATGTAAAACCTAAATGCACATACATCAGAATTAAGCTTGTAAGTATAGGTAGGGCTCACCTAACCCTGATCCTTAATTTTTGTGTGTGCTTACTCTGATTTTTTAAGTATGATGGGGGAAAAGCCAGTTGGAAGAAGGAAACTTACTTCAAAGGCAATTAAGCCTCTTTTTTTTTTTTTTTTAATTTTTGTAAGACAGAATTTATTCACAGAAAAGAAAGAAAAGAATACAGAAAACATTAAGGCATCTGTTAGAGGGAGAAAATTCTAGTGGGGAGAGAGAAACTCTCTCCGTTTCTCTCCCAGTCTTTCTCCA
>CAUYON010025721.1:0-12794 GCA_963573935.1 Arctocebus calabarensis | reverse complement strand
GCTCCACTATAAGGCAAACCTGGGGCTCTTGAGGGGTGATGACACAAGCTGGAGCCATGAGAATTTGCCCTGGGCACTCTCAGTCCAGTTTGGGCTCCAATGGGGTCACTGTCCCAGGAGGCCTTCGCCTCTGGGGACAGGCCACCCTTGCATTCTGGACAGGGGCAAGTTTTGGTTTTCTTAACTGTAAAATGGGAGGTAATACTTATATTGAGGTTATAAAATAGCTCTGAAAGAATTTTTCTAGTTGCAAAATACTATGCAACACTTTCTTCTTTCTTTTTCTAACACTTAAATAAAGCTGCTTACTAATGATATTAGTCGAATTATCTTTTGGAACCAACTTGAATTGTAGCAGAAACAAAACAAAAGCCTTGACATCTGTCCAGTTATTTCCACTTTAAAATTCTATGGCTTTACTTTCCTTTTTGGCGACAGAGTCTCATTTTGTCGCCCTCAGTAGTGTGCCACGGTGTCAGTTAATAGCAACCTCCAACTCTTGGACTCAAGTGATTCTCTTGCCTCAGCCTCCCAAGAAGCTAGGACTATAGATGCTTGCTATGGGTTTACTTTTTTAATTTATAAAATTATTTATGAAATCTTTTGAAATTAGATTACACCAGCAAAATAAACAGTTTTGGTCTGTGAACAAATAAAATTTGATATTAAAATATTCATACATTAACATTGCCTTATTAACTTTTTATAAAACATTAACTTGCTATGTTTTTTATTATAAAAGAAATATATTCTCATAGAATATCAAATAGTAAGAAATCTTTAAAGTAAAAATAAAAATGCCCTGTTTACTCCATCCTTATTTCCTTTTGCTGAGGTAGACTCTTTCATAGTGAACAAAATAGTAACTTGCTATCTTGTTATAAAATATCGTAGTATAATAAATATCTTTTAAAAGATGAAATTAATAGGGCGTTGCCTGTGGCTCAAAGGAGTAGGGTGCTGGACCCACATGCCGGAGGTGGTGGGTTAAAACTCAGCCCTGGTCAATAACTGCAAGAAAAAAAAAAGAAATGAACAATCTTGAGACATTACAGTGACTTTTGATACCAACTACCTAGAGTTAGGCCAAATTTCACAGGCTAAGTGCATACGTTGCATAAGATTGTCCTTCCTTCAGATACTAGCTGAAAATCAAGGGTTTCCAAGGCTACTCTCACTTCTGATCAATTGACTACACATTTGAGGGTTCCTACAACCCTCTTGGGTTTTATAGTTAGCTTGAGTGACTTCCTGAACTCAGAATAGAACTATATTTATGATCACAGTTTTTATATAGCAGAAGGATGCAAATCAGAACCAGCCAAAGGGAGACTCATGGATGAGGTTTGGGAGGATTCCACATGTGAAACTTTCATTGACCCCATGGATGTGTCATTTTCCCAGCACTTTATTATGGGGCAACACATAAGCAACACCAGAACTTTTTTTTTTAATAATTTTATTGAATCATAATTATGTACATTGGTGCAATCACAGGGCACGATTCATATACATTCAGAAATATTTTCATCGTACTGTTACAGATATCCTTCATAGCATTTCCTTGATCACTATATAAAGACATTAATACTCTATGTTCCTGGTGTTTTTAAGGAATAGCAAGAGGCTATTGTAGCAGAGGGATGGAAAACTAGAAGGTTAAGTCATAACACTCATCACTTGCCTTTCAGGATCGTGTAGTGCCTTTTAGGCATCAGGAAGAACTGTGGCTTATACTCTAACTGAAATGGGAGGCATTTATGAGGCTTTGAGCAGAGGAATTAAATAATGACTTAGGTTTAATAGGTGCACTACGCTAAGCATTGTTGGAAAGAGAATTAAAACTTCTTGATATACTTTGAAGGTAGACATGACAAGATTTGTTGATAGCCTGGCTATGAGATGGAGAGAGAGAGAGAGAGAGAGAGAGAGAGAGAGAGAGAGAGAGAGAGAGAGCGCTATCCAGAATAACACCACCAATTTTGTCAGAAAAACTGTAGAAGCTGCCATTAACTCTAGTAGGAGTGGCTACTTGAGGAGCAGGTATGAGGAAGAACATCAGCAGCTCTATTTGGACCCTTAATGTCTCAAATGTCTCATTAGGAAAAGTGAGAAATTTGTTGATCAAGAATATTAGCTCAAATTAGAATTAGCCTTATGGTATAATAACAACTATCTCCTGTTAAATAGTGCTGCAGGCTCACCTCTCATACTCATGAGTCTTCTTCCTAGAAAAGTGCTGAAGAGCAGTTTTGCAATTCTTTCTCTGTTGAAGTTATCCTTCATTGTCATTCTCATTAGCAGCACCATCATATAGGTTTTCTGATACTTGTATTTCATTACTGTTATGCTTCTTCCTTTCTTCAACATTTAATGAAAGTATCTTACAAGGAATAATTATTACTTTATTCAATAAAAATAACTACTTTGTTTTTATTGATTATATCACTTGACCTTGTCTCTCATAATTTTAGTCATAAAAATATTTGATGCCTACTTTAATTTTATTATTATACAATTATAAGGTATGATTTTATCATTGAAATTTGTGCAAAGTTGGTTTCATTTCTACTTGGGAAAACAAAATTCTCTACCTTTTCAAACAGGTCCTTCTTAATTGTCTGCTTTTATTCCCATCCACCCTCATTATATCACATGAATTTTTGCCATGTTTCACTAGCAGAAACTGAGAAATAAAGCAAAAAAAATGACACAAAAATGTATCTTCTGTTGTTACCACCTGGATTTTACACTAAACAGCCAGATTTAGAGAATGTGACATCATAGGGCTTCAAGAAGACAAAGGAAGGTTTGCCCTTCCTGTACTCAGCTATTCTTTTATCCATTGCCTTTTATTGTCCTTTTTTTCATTAGGATCCCTGGATCTCAAAAAAGTGAAGGTACTCACTGAATATATGAACCAAGTATGCCACATTGAAAGAGCAGAGTGTAACTTCTGAGTGGGTGGTGTGGTGTTCTAGAAAATGAGATGATCCCCAAATTTCACATTCAAAAAAATATACAAATGTATAGCTGGAGAATGCACAGTATAAATAATTACCTGTTTCACCTCCATAATCTGCCAATAATGGGAGCAAAAGTAAGAAAGATTAAAAGATTCCTCTCCTAGAGGCATTATCTAGTATTTTGTGGCACCAAAGAAGATGATGCAATTCCATCATGTTGAGTCACATAAATTACCAGATAAGCTCATCAAACTAGCCAGCTAAAGTAAAAGTGTCAAAGTAATTTAAAGCCTTGGAGGTGGAAAGGCGGAGTGGAAGGCCTCAGCTACTTTTACTTTTAAAGAAGTATCTCCAGATTTTTGTCTTTCTTTAAATCTTCATAACCAGAACTCAGCTTTCTACTTTAAAGTCAAATACCAAATTTTTGGCTGAGTATTTATGCTGCTTATATATAAAATACTATATGTCAAATGTGACCACACTTTATTAAACAATATAACATAAAGTTCCAATTCAACAGAAATATTTGAGCATTTTAATTTAAAAAGAAATATTTGGAAGTACATGCTTTAGCATCAAAAATATTTAAAGTGGTCATGATGGAATTGTAGGCTCCAACAGTTTGAGTTAAACAGATGAACTTGCACAAATAAAAGCACAGTGCAGAGATTGATTGGGCAAGCCATATTTGTTGCAGCTCTCAAGGTTAGATGCATTTGTGTATCTTCTCAGTCACTGCTTCTTTCCCATTGTATTCTCAGTTTATTGCTTCAATGAATGAAATTCATCTTTCATTCAGTGGGGGGAAATCCCTAGAGTTTATTTGATATTTTTATCAATATCATTTATGTTTATCCTTGTTCAGAGGGTCACAGGGTACATAGCTAAATTATTTGTAGTTTCACACTCCTTGTGACATTTGGAAGACTTGACAGACTTAGGCTGATGAAGGAATATAAGAAACTTGTCCTGAACTACTCTCACTAACATAGCAGAAAATAATCTATTTCTACACATAATTAAACATATGAAGAACTCGATTTTATACCTGAGATTTTTATGAGTTGAAAATCAAAATGCATCAATCATTAAGCACAAGAATAAAGGAAGAGTAGCAGTAAGTAAATCCCATCTCTTCTTTACGAGGAAATTTTTTCTTTCTTCACAGCCAGAAACTATCTGTAACATGCCTCCCTCATTCTTAAACTTTTGAATATCTTGCCATAATTCCTCTTTTAGAGATACTCCTGATGTTCTGTCACAATGTTGTGGAGAAGAATTCACATTATCAAATTCAGATTCCATGCTTTCACTACCTTTATCATATAATGGTTTCTGGAGCAAGTCTTGTATAGGTTTTGTTTTCTTAAACGTGTCTGTAACAGCAGATACTTTGTGGTTATCTTCCAAAAACCACAGGCTTCATTTCATTGCTGGGGGTAAGTCTCAAATCAGAAAAACTGTTTAGGTCACTAGAGTGAGGCATATGCCTGCTGTCCAATGTCCAATTAGTGGCATTTTAGGTCATGTTGTTTGACACTTGCTTCAAACACTTGGATCCAAAAGTCTCTCCTTTCTACTACAACTATTTCTGGGTCCTTTGAATTTCTGTTTTCAGTATTAATGTAAAAATTCTCTTTATCAGTGTTAAAAACACAATCAGTGTCGCATTTTTCATCATTTTGCAAATTTATATCTTTAAAATTCTTTTCATTGCCTCAGGTTAATTTGAAGGTACAAAGAATTAGGTTACAAAGTGCACATTTATTAGGTAGAGTCCCTCTTATAATTAAGTACCACCCCGAAGATGTGTTCCATGCACTCTAACATTGCACCCATGAAGTGGGAGCACACCCATGCCCCACCCACCTCCCCTCTCCCCACTCCCTTATTCCCCGACCCCCCAACCTTAAATTGATTTGAGTTTTCCTCTTATGTGGGTGGTTTCAGATTAGAATTGAGTACATTGAACTCTTGCTTCTCCATTCTTGTGAAACTTTACTAAGAAAAATGCATTTCAACTCCATCCAGGTTAATACAAAAGGTGTAAAGTCTCCATCTTTTTCAAGGCTGCATAATATTCCACGGTATACATAGACCACAGTTTATTAATCCATTCATGAGTTGATCATCACTTGGGCTTTCTCCGTGACTTGGAAATTATGAATTGGGCTGCAACAAAAGTTCTGGTGCAAATATCTTTGTTGTAAAATGATTTGGGGTCTTCTGGATATATACCTAGTAGAGGAATTACAGGATCGAACGGTAGGTCTACTCTTAGTTCTCTAAGTGTTCACCAAACTTCTTTCCAAAAGGAACGTATTAGCTTGCATTCCCACCAGCAGTGCAGAAGTGTTCCCTTTTCTCCACATCCACGCCAATACCTGTAGTTTTGGAATTTTGTTATATGGGCTACTGTTGCTGGAGTTACATGATATCTCAAAGTGGATTTGATTTGCATTTTTCTGACAATTAAAGATGATGAGCATTTTTTCACGTGTCTGTAGGCCATGAACAGAAGCTTCTGTTCAAGTCTCTTGCCCACAATGAAGTGGGATCTCTTGTTCTTTTCTCATTGAATAGTTTGAGTTCTCTGTGCATTCTACTTATCAGACCTTTCTCAGAAACATAACCTGCAAATATCTTCTCCCATTCTGAGGGCTGTCTGCTTGCTTTACTTACTGTGTTCTTGGCTGTGCAGACGCTTTTCATTTTGATCAGATACCAGTAGTGTATTTTTGGTGCTGCTTCAATTGCCTGGGGGTGCTCCTCATAAAATATTCTGCCAGGCCAGTTTCTTCAAGTTTTTTCCCTGCACTCTCTCCAAGAATACTTATAGTTTGATGTCTTAAGTTTAAATCTTTTATCCAGTGAGAGTAAATTTTTCTTAATGGTGAAAGGTGTAGATCCACTTTCAGTCTTCTACAAGTGGCCAGCCAATCCACCCAGCACCATTTGATAAGTAGGGAATCTTTCCCCCAATTTCTTTGTTCTTTTATTAAGTCATATACACATAGATCATGAATATATTTATGCATATGTGAGGTATAATGTGTCAATTATTTATACAATTTGGAGTGCTTCCATCAAACTAATTAACATACCTTTTGCCTCATTTACTAGATTTTTGTGTGAAGACATTTGTTATATACTTGATAGATTTTACTTGTAACCTTGCAATATGCTCCATAGTTGTGGTCCCACTTTTTGCCCTCCAAACCTCCTCCCTCCCTCCCTTCCCACTCTATTTCTCTCCTTCATCCTGGGCTATATTTGTGATCTATCTTACATAAAAAAGTGTGATTAAATATAATCTGATTTCATAAAAGTACTGAGTGCATTGGATACTTTCTCTTCCATTCTTGAGTTACTTTACTTAGGAGAATATGTTCCTGCTCCATCCATGTAAACATAAAAGAGGTAAAGTCTCCATCTTTTTAAGGCTGCATAGTATTCCATGGTATACATATTCCATAATTTATTAATCCATTCATGGGTCGATGGGCACTTGGGCTTTTGCCCATGACTTGGCACTTATGAATTGAGCTGAAATGAATAATCCAGTGCAAATATCTTTGTTGTAAAGTGATTTTTGGTCTTTTGGCTATACTCCTAGTAGAGGAATTGCAGGATCAAACAGCAGGTCTACTTTTAGATCCCTGAGTGTTCACCAAACTTCTTTCCAAAAGGAACGTATTACCTTGCATTCCCACCAAGAGTGCAGAAGTGTTCCCTTTCCTCCACATCCACACCAACATCTGTGGTTTGGGGATTTTGTTATGTGGGCGGCTCTTACTGGAGTTAGATGGTATCTCAAAGTTATTTTGATTTGCATTTCACTGATGATTAAAGATGACAAGCATTTTTTCATGTGCTTGCAGACCATGCACCTGTCTTCTTCAGAGAAGCTTCTGTTCAAGTCCCTTGCCCATAATGAAATGGGATCACTTCTATTCCTATTAATAAGTTTGAATCCTTGGGCGGCGCCTGTGGCTCATCGAGTAGGGCGCCGACCCCATATACCGAGGGCTGCGAGTTCAAACCTCACCCTGGCCGAACTGCATCAAAAATTAGCTGGACGCTGTGGCAGGCACCTGTAGTCCCAGCTACTTGGGAGGCTGAGGCAAGAGAATCGCTTAAGCCCAAGAGCTGGAGGTTGCTGTGAGCTGTGAATCCACAGCATTCTACTGAGGGCGATAGAGTGAGACTCTGTCTCCACAAAAAAAAAAAAAAAAAAAAAAAGTTTGAATTCTCCATATATTCTGGTTATCAGACCTTTGTCAGAAACATAACCTGCAAATATCCTCCCCCATTCTGAGGGCTGTCTACTTGCTTTACTTACTGTGTTCTTGGCAGTGCAGAATCTTTTTAGTTTGATCAGATCACAGTAATGTACATTTGGTATTACATCAATTGCCCAGAGGGTCCTCCTCATAAAGTTTTCTCTCAGGCCAATTTCTTCAAGTATTTCCCCTCACTCTCTCCAGGAATCTTTATAGTTTCATGTCTTAAGTTTATGTCTTATATCCAGTGAGTGTCAATTTTTGTTAGCGGTGAAGGTGTGGGTCCAGTTTCAGTCTTCTACAAGATGCCAGCCAATTCACTCAGCACCATTGTTAAACAGGGGGTCTTTCCCCCAATTTATATTTTTGATAGGCTTATCAAAGATCAAATGATGATAAGTGTCTGGGTTCATCTCTTGGTTCTCAGTTCTGTTCCATACATCTACCTCTATTTTTGTGACAATACCATGCTATTTTGATAACTATAGACTTATAGTATAGTCTGAAGTCCAGTAGCGTGATTCCACTTGATTTGTTTTTATTTCTGAGTAATGTCTTAGCTATTTGAGCTTTTTTCTATTTCCATATGAAATGAAGTACTAGTTTTTCCAGTCCTTTAAAGTATGACAGAGGAGCTTTAATGGAATGGTATTAAATCTGTAGATTGCTTTGGGTAGTATGGACATTTTAACAATGTTGATTCTTGCTATCCATGAGCATGGTATGTTTTTTCATTTGTTGACATCTTCAGCTATTTCTTTTCTCAGAGTTTTATAGTTTTCTTTATAGATATCTTTCTCTATACATTCTTTGTTAGGTACACTGCCAGATATTTCATTTTCTTTGGCACTACTGTAAAGGGAATAGAAACCTTGATTGTTTTTTCAGCTAGACTATTGTTGGTATACATGAACACTACTGATTTGTGCATATCGATTTTGTATCCTGAGATACTGTTGTATTCCTTGATCACTTCTAAGAGTTTTGTAGTTGAGTCCCTGGGATTTTCCAGGTATAAAATTATATAATCTGCAAAGAGTGAGAGTTTGATCTCCTCTGACTCCCTTTAGACGCCCGCAATTGCCTTCTCTTGCCGAATTGTGATGGCTAAGACTTCCATTACTATGTTGATGGAGACAATGAGCATCGTTGTCTAGTTCCATATGTGAGTGGAAATGTTTTCAATTTTATTCCATTCAACATGATATTAGCTGTTGACTTGCTACAGAAGGCCTCTATCAGTTTAAGAAATGACCCATCTAAGCCTATTTTCTTAAGTGTTCTGATCATGAAAGGATGTTGGAATTTATGAAAAGCTTTTTCTGCATCAGTTTAAAGAATCATGTTTGTTGTTTTTTATTTTGTTTATGTGATGCATTATATTTATAGATTAACATATGATGAACCAACCTGGAGACCCTGGGATAAAACCAAGTTGTTCATGGTGTATAATTTGATTGATGTGTTGCTGAATTCTGTTTGCTAGGATTTTTTTTTTAATTTTGCATCTGCATCTGTATTCATACAGATATTGGTCTCTCATTTTCTTTCATTGTGGTGTCTTTTCTTAGTTTGGGGATCAGGGTGATATTTGCTTTATAGGATGTGTTTGGAAGTATTTCTTCTTTTTCTACGTTTTGGAAAAGGTTATGTAAAATAGGACCTAGTTCCTCTTTAAAGGTTTAGTAGAAATCTGATTTGAAGCCATCTCGTCCCAGACTTTTCTTTTTCTGGAGATTTTTGTATAGTTAATGTTATTTCAGTGCTTGATATAGGTCTATTAAACATTTACAATTCTTTCTCGCTGAGTCTAGGAAGGTGGCATGCTTCCATTTTCATATTTCTGAAAATATTGTTTTTTGTACTATTCATGAAGGATTCTTTTGTATTTCCGAGGTATCTGTTGTTATTTCTCCTTTATCATTTCTGATTGATGATATTAGGGATTTTACTCTCCTGTTTCTGGTTAGGTTAGCCAAAGATTTATCAATTTTGTTAATCTTTTCACAATACCAACTTTTTGATTTGTTAATGTTCTGAATGATTCTTTTGTTTTGGAATCACTTGTTCTTTTCTTGCTAATATGTTGAGTTCTCTGTGAATTCTGGTTATTAAACCTTTGTTGGAGGTATAACCTTCAAATATTTTCTCCCATCCTGAGGGCTGTCTGCTTGCTATACTTACTATGTTCTTGGCTGTGCAGAAGCTTTTTAGTTTGATCAGGTCTCAGAAGTGTATTTTTGATACTGATTCAATTGCCAGGGGAGGCCTCCTCATAAAATATTCACCCAATCTGATTCCTTCAAGAGTTTTCCCTGCACTTTCTTCTAGAATTTTTATAATTTCCTGTCTTAAGTTTAAATCTTTAATCCAGTGAGAGTCTATCTTAGTTAATGATGAAAGGTGTGGGTCTAGTTTCAGTTTTCTACAGGTCGCTAGCCAGTTCACCCAGCACCATTTGTTAAATAGGGAGTCTTTTCCCCACTGAATGTTTTTTTTTTTTTAATTAAATCATAATTGTGTACACTAGTGAAATCATGGGGCACAATGTGATGACTTCACATAAAATCTGAAATATTTTCATCAAACTGTTTAACATAGCCTTCATGGCATGTTCTTAATCACTATATGTAGACATAGGTATTCTGCATTTAATAAGTTTCACCTGTACCCTTCTATGATGCACCATAGTTGTGATGCCACCAATCGCCCTCCCTCAACCCATCCTCCCCCATCATCTCCCCTCCCTTGACTTTTTCTCCATATTCCATCTTTCAATAAGGCTGCATAATATTCCATTGTATACATGTGCCACAATTTATTAATCCATTCATGGGTCTATGGGAACTTGGGCTTATTCCATGACTTAGCAACTCTGTATTGGGCGGCAACAAACATTCTGGTACAGATATCTTTATTATGATGTGACTTTTGGTTTTCTGGATATATACCTAGTAAAGGAATTATAGGATTGAATGGTAGGTCTATTTTTAGATCTCTGAGTACTCTCCAAACATCCTTCCAAAAGGAATGTATTAGTTTGCATTCCCACCAGCAGTGTAGAAGTGTTCCCTTTTTAGCACATCCACGCCAGCAACTCTGGTTTTGGGATTTTGTTATGTGGGCTAATCTTAATGGAGTTAGATGATATCTCAAAGCAGCTTTGATTTGCATTTCTCTGATGATTAAGGATGGTGAACATTTTTTCATGTGTATGTAGGTCATGCGCCTGTCTTCTTTAGAGACGTTTCTCTTCAAGTCCTTTTCCCACCCCCCGAGATGGAATCACTTGTTCTTTTCTTGCTAACACGTTTGAGTTGTCTGTGGATTCTGGTTATTAAACCTTTGTCAGAGGCATCACCTGCAAATATTTTCTCCCATCCTGAGGGCTGTCTGCCTGCTACACTTACTGTATTCTTAGCAGTGCAGAAGCTGTTTAGTTTGATCAGGTGCCAGTAGTGTATTTTTGATACTGCTTCAATTGCTTGGAGAGTTCTCCTCATAAAAAATTCCCCCAGGCAGATTCCTTCAAGAGTTTTCATTGAACTTTCTTCTAGTATTTGTATAGCTTCATGTCTTAAGTTTAAATCTTTGATCCAGTGAGAGTCTATCTTAGTTAATGGTGAGAGGTGTGGGTCCAGTTTCAGTCTTCTACAGGTCACCAGCCACTTCATCCAGCACCATTTGTTAAGTAGGGAATCTTTTCCCCACTGAAAGTTTTTTTTTTTTAAATAATTTTATTGAATCATAATTATGTACATTGGTGCAATCACAGGGCACGATTCATATACATTCAGAAATATTTTGATCATACTGTTACAGATATCCTTGGCTTGTCAAAGATCAAATAGTGGTAAGTAGCTGGGTTCATCCCTTGGTTCTCTATTCTTTCCATACATCTGTCTCTCTGTTTTTGTGCCAATACAATGCTGTTTTGATCACTATTGACATGTAGTACAGTCTCAGGTATGATAGCATGATTCCTCTTGCTTTGTTTTTATTTCTAAGTAATGACTTGGTTATTTGAGCTTTTTTTGTTTCAATATAAACGGAAGTGTTATTTTTTCAAGGTCTTTAAAATATGACAATGGCGCTTTAACAGGAATTGTATTAAAATTGTATATTGCTTTGGGTAGTATGGACATTTTAACAATGTTGATTCTTCCCAGCCATGAGCATGGTATGTTTTTTCATTTGTTGACATGTTCAGCTATTTCTTTTCTTAGAGTTTCATAGTTCTCTTTATAAAGATCTTTCACATCCTTTGTTAGGTAAACTCACAAATATTTCATCTTCTTTGGTACTACTGTGGAAGGAATAGAGTCCTTGACTATTTTTTCAGCTTGACTATTATTGGTATATATAAAGGTTACAGATTTATGAGTGTTGATTTTGCAGCCTGAGACTGCAGTATTCCTTAATCACTTCTAAAAGTTTCATAGTAGAATCCCTAGTGTTTTCCAGATATACAATCATATCATCTGTGAAGAGTAAAAGTTTAATCTCTTCTGATCCTATGTGGATACCCTTGATTGCCTTTTCTTCCCTAATTGCAATGGCTAAAATTTCCATTACAATGTTGAAGAGCAATGTGGACAATGAGCAACCTTGCCTGGTTCCCGATCTAAGTGGAACGGATTGCAATTTTACTCCATTCAACACGATATTGGCTGTGAGTTTGCTGTAGATGGCCTCTATTAGTTTAAGAAATGTCCCTTCTATATCAATTTTCTTAAGTGTTATGATCATGAAAGGATGCTAGATATTATAAAAAGTGTTTTCTGCATCAATTGAGAGAATCATATAGTCTTTATTTTTTAATTTGCTTATGTGCTGAATAACAATTATGGATTTATTTATGTTGATCTAGCCTTGAGATCCTGGGATAAAGCCCACTTGGTCGTGGTGTATAATTTGTTTGATGTTTGCTAGATTCTGTTTGTTAGGATTTTTTTTTTTTTTTTGCTGAGACTGGGTATGAGCCCACTACCTCTGGCATATGGGATCAGGGCTCTACTCCACTGAGCCACAGGCACCACCCTGTTTGTTAGGATCTTATTGAATATTTTTGTGTGAATATTCATTAGTGATATTTGTCTGTAGTTTTCTATTTTTGTTTGGTCTTTTCCTTGTTTAGGGATCAAGGTAATGGCTGCCTCATAGAATGTGTTGGGTAGTATTCCTTCTTTTTCTATATTTTGGGAAAGGTTGAGTAATATAGGTACTAGTTCCTCTTTAAAGGTTTGGTAGAATTCTGGCGTGAAGGCATCTGGTCCCAGACTTTTCATTTTAGGGAGATTTTGTATAGTTTATGCTATTTCAGAACTTGATAGTGGCCTGTTCAAAATTTTCACTTGGTTCTGGCAAAGTCTTGGTAGGTGGTGTGCTTCCAAGTATTAGTAAATTTTCTTCAGATTTTCATATTTCTGAGAGTAATGTTTCTTGTAATATTCATCAAGAATTTTTTTGAATTTCTGAGGGTTCAGTGTTATTTTGTGTTTACCTTTTCTGATTGATGAAATTAGAGATTTTACTCTTTTTTTTC
>CAUYON010025720.1:0-16459 GCA_963573935.1 Arctocebus calabarensis | reverse complement strand
GAAAAGTCACCCTCTTTCTTTAAGGCTGCATAATATTCCATGGTATACATGTACCACAGTTTATTAATCCATTCGTGTATCGATGGGCTCTTGGGCTTCTTCCATGACTTAGCGATTATGAATTGGGCTGCTATAAACAATCTGGCACACCAAAAAAATTACAGAACAACAAAGATATCTGTGCCAGATTGTTTATAGCAATCCTCCCCCCCTTCATGGTAAAATTATTTGAATTAAAGTCATGTGAACTTAAAATTTTAAAGGCATTGACAAATTTCTCTATGAAAATGTTGTACAAATTTCCTCTCTCACTAAAGTGTTGATGAATGCAAGCTTTTCCACACCTGGGCCAACACAATGGATTAGCAGACCTACAATTTTTTTTTTCCAGTCTGAAAACTAGCATTCATTGTAGCTTTGATTTGCATTTCTTCAATCATGAATACAGTTAACTATCTTTTCTTGTGGTTAAAAATCATTTTTTTTTTTGTGAAAGCCTATTTATATCCTCTGTCTTCTCATTAAATGAATGATATTTTTCTTACTGATTTATAAGAGCTCTTTGTATATTGAGAAAATTACAATATGATTTTGTGATATGATTCCCCAAATGCTTTACCTACATTTTGTTCTTCTGGTGATTTTTCCCAGTTTATTTATGTGTGTGTGTGTGTGTATATTGTTTTTCTTGGTTCCTAGGTTATAAAATGTATTAATCATTTTCTTTTTGATGCATTGATTTTGTGTTTTCTTGCGTAGGGCTTCATGACCTGGAGAATTAAAATCTGTATAAAGAATGTTACTAGTAACCCCTGCCCATTCACTACCACCATCCAATCTGGTCTCTACTCCTAGATCTTGGCTTTTCCTCCATTAGGGCAGACACTCAGCTAAAGTCTTTCATGATCTTTCCTTTGGTGTAAACTGAAAGTCGATCATATGTTGGGTGCAGGGGATACAAAGATGCAGAGGTGAACAAGACCTAGCTTCTGCCGTCTGGGAGCTTGGAGTCTAAACGTGTGAACAAGTAAGCTGAATAATGTGTAAGAAAAAAGTCTAAACAGGGTAGAAAAGGGCCAAAACATCAAACAAAAAATCAGCCGAGATAGTATTATAAAGGTGATGACCTTTGATTTGAGGCTTGCAAATGGAATAAGTTTTTACTAGGTAAATCAAGAAGTAAGGCGTAGAAGGTCTTTTGAGGGAACAGGACTACCTGGAGAGCAGCTGTAGCTGCCCCGAAGGGTTTGAATGGATACACCTTCGAGGGCAGGAGAGTCCAGATCATAGGATGCTGAGTTTGGGCTCTGCTTTTTTATTTTTTTGGGGGGAGGGCTCTGCTTTTAGGGCTACTGAAGTGTTTTAAGAAGGGGAGAGGTAATTATAGAATGGAAGATGGGGGAGTAATGGCTGAATTAGAGACTCAGAGAATAGACACAAAACCACAGTTCATGGGACACTTGCAAGAGCGCCGGGACCTATGAGGTTGGACACTTAAGTTTCCTTACTCATCCTGGAAAAAGTGCTATGTGCCTTATTGCCAAATATCACTATGGTAATCTTCGAAGTACTTCCCTTGAGAAGCCATGCACTGCTGCTGGCACCTAGTCCACCCTTCAAAGCAATTTTGGAGCTCATTTTCTCAAATGGCCATTACAGCTGTCATCTGACAATCAAGTCTGTGAGCTCATCCTAGAAAAGGTATCATTGAGAGAGACCTTAATTTTAAAACTTGCACCTTCCCATTTTCAAGGAGGTTTAGATTCCTTGCTCCTCTGATATCAAGGAAAAGTAATAATAATAATATAAAAAGAGTCAGTCCACTCTTACTTCTGTCACCTTTAAGCCATCCAGTTGAGCCAATGGGCTCACTTCTTTCCAAATTTGATTTGGTTCCCCGGCAAAATTCCTTAGTGTATACATTCTTTTAGTTAATGTGCACATTCTTGGCTCATACATTTGGTCTCTGGCGATCTTTTAAGTGTTTATTCAATCTACATATCCTAAGGCAGAATTAATTATCTGTGGTAATCTGAAAGTCAAGATTGGCTCATTTATTTACTTAACAAGTGTCTATTATGTTTTCACTATAAACCATAACTGAATGCCATTAGGAAATGGGTGAATTGCTTCCAATGAACCATTCTTTTTGAGGCAAATGTCCTAGTCTAACAAAAAAATTTCCTCCATATTTGTTTAAAAGACTGAAAATATATTCTGCTTTTTCCAAGGCCCAGAGTTTCATTGTCTTCTACGCATCTGCACCCAGCCAGTTAGACATCTTTACAGGGTCACTGTCATCAATTTTCATAGACTATGACAGCTTGCAAGATGCCTTGCAGTGGGCGCTGAGCATGTATTTGTCAAATAAATGTGTATTCTTTACTAAATGGCTTTACTTTCTAAAGCTTATTTTCACCACTTTCCATATCTCTCCTTTTAGATTATGGGTTGGCAGCATTTTAAAAATAAGATGCCAATTTTGAGACCTTACTTTCTTAGGGACATGGAAATGTGTGAAGGTACCTGTCCTATAACTCTAGCAATTGTTGGGGGCTGGAAAAAGAGAAGGAGAGTGTATGTTCACCTTTCTAGCAGGTTAGGGAGGCCAGACAATAATTCATTAGAGTTTAGTATGGTGGTGGCTGTCTTGTACTCTACTAAGGAAACCAACCCACAAACTATCTTCAAGATATATGGGGAAGTCTTCAATTTTCTGAATTAGAGAGACAATCTTTCCCAGCCACCTCTATGATGCCAGGAACCTGAACAGACTTCCTCCAGGTGGTGGGGAGATATCAGCTTTGGGTTTTTTATATGCTGCTGCCACCAGTTTAGCTTAGCCCTTCATCAGAACAGAGCATCCAAGACCCCCTTCCCTCACCAAATATCTGCTCTTAGAATAATCCAACTACAACTTTCTTTGGCATTTGTGCTAATTTTCCTCCCCCTCCCCAACTTTTCTTCTCTGCACCATGTGCCATAGAGCAAGGTGGATCTCTACGTCTAGTTCTATTTTGCTCCAGAAACAGCAATATGCTGGTGAACAGTTAACAACCAGATCTCCAAGAAAAAATAGTACTGACTTCTTGTGTTTGCCGATTTCCTTGGTGTCAATACTTCCACCATGGCTGATTTCAAGCTACCAATTTCTATCATTGAACATGGAGTTGGGCAGAGATGCACAATTCTGCTGGAGGGAGGCTCTGAAATGGAGTTTGGGAAGGAAGCAGGGTTAGGCAGAGGATAAAAAAAACCAAACCCTGACACAATCCTCCAAAGGCCTCAGATTTGCCCTGCATTGGGCTGAGACTCAGTCTCCGGAGTGGGCTCATTCAGGGGGGGAGGTGCAGACTCTGGGTTCCTCCAAACCCTGCAGGAAACAGCAAGGAGAGGATGCCTGCTGACCACATGCCTGCAGCTGGGCAGTAAATCCTTCCTCAAAGAGATCTAGGGGGAAAGCACTCCACAGTGTCAGCCATACCCAGTATACCTAAGTCGGATGGTAGAGCCCTACCATAAGACTTTGAGCAGTAGCCCTGACCACCTGTTCCCATCTGGGAATCATCTGGGAATCATCTACAGCACTATCCCCTTCACCTGGTCCCTGCCTGTCCCAGGGCTCAGCTTGGCCCATGGTTTCTAGTTCCCTGGATTATCCCACTCACAGTTGAAGGGACTGGCAGGCTTATTCCTGAATCCCATCCAAGGTAGAGTCTGCTCTGTCTGCCTGGCTGGGCATTTCTGACCACATCCTCGGGGCATCTGACCTCAGTGCTGGGGTTTCTTACCTCACTCCTTGTCACTGACAGCTCTCGGTGAAGCTGTGCCCATCAGGAGACGGGCGGGGGTGCCTCGTGGGCGTGGGCTGGCTCATGGCCCCCACAGCTCCCTGAGTTGGATGCTGGCCCCAGGGAAGAAGGCAGGGTCTACTTTGTGCATAGGTAGGGTGGACAAGCGTGGCAGCCATATCTCTTTCCCCAGTTAAAGAAAAACGACTGGAGTTTGTCCACTTGTTCCTGAGGTTTATTCTTTTCTTGTGCCCTTGAGGACACTTGCAGCACAGAGTAAATGGCTGACTTGCCCAGAGCCTCACAGCTAGTTAGGGGCAGAGCTGGGAACAGAACCCCACCAAGAGCCTGTTTTTAATGCATCCTTCTTCACAAGTAAATGACAGTGTTTTTTTCCCCTTCTTCAAGGCCATGTGTGTGTTTAGAAGTGGCCTCATTGGCAGATTTTATTTTTTCCTTAGTTAGCTCCTCTGAACACTCAGTCCCATTCTGGTGGTGGCCTCTCCATTTGGGGAGTAGTTATGGTACAGGGTTTATATGCCACCTGGGCTGCAGGGAAAGCTTCTGGAGTAGCTAAGGAGCCCTCTCCCCAAACCTCTCAGTCTCCAGGGAAGACACTTTCTATCCAGAAAGAAGAGTCCCAGGGCTTTAGCCTCCATGCCCAGGGAGGTGGCTATGCAGGGTCCCACTGACAAGCTAGAATTCTCTGCTTTCCTAGATCCCACATCTCTCTCTCACTTACCGCTTTATCCTCTTGCAGTGCTTATATTTAAAAGAATGAAGTCATCCTGTTCTGCCCCTTAAAATGATACTTTACCATACAATATTTACTTATGCATTTTTAAAACTTTCTAGCTTTTACCTGTAATTGTTGATTTTATTCTGTTTTCTAGTATTTCATTTGTTTCTAATATGCTAATATGTTCCTTTTGCTAATTTTGATCAATTTAGTGAACCAATCTCCTCCCTAAATGACCAACTGGAGGTCTAGGCTGTGTGTTGGATGGGGTTGGTGTGTTCTAGCCTCAGAGCAGTCTCTGTCCTGAGTAGGGAGCCATGTGATTCTGGCTTCATTCAGCTGTGGGTGGCCCTTTCAGGCCTTTTTTCATGGAATTTCTCCTTCTCTCTCTGGGTGAATCTTTTGATTCAAAAACAGCTAGCAAGGAACAGTTGGCAAAGCTCCTATAACATGCCCATGGTGGGTATAAAATAGTTAAATACCAAAATTGGGGTCTTGTAAAGGAGGTGTGGGTGCTATCACCAACATCAAGGAGGCCTGCGGAGAGGTAGAAAGTTGTTTTGTTATCGAGGATAGAATTCAAATGGAAAGTTTCTTTCTTGCCACCAAAAATGCTGGGGTCACATATTTCCCCTTCTGCTGCAAAATCACAGGGCAGATCAGAGCTCGAGGCTAAGAGTCACAAAGCAAAGAGCATGAATAGAGAGAGAAGCCATTTCCCAGCTAACGAGCAGCTGCTGCTGGAGCACCATGGAGCCAGAGGCTTGAAGGAGGAAGAGAGAATTGTGCATTTCAACATGGTATGGGCCTGGTTTTACCCAGAGTCTGGAAATACAGTTGGTGGAAATGCTGCACTTGAAGACGAGGCTTTGAAGAATGGCAGACAATGGGATGAAGGATTCTATGTGACTGGTATGAAACATCCTAATTCAAAGAAGCACAAGACAGAAAGAAGGGATCGATGCATTCAGGCCAAATGAAGAGACATTTACTCCAGCCAGGTCCAATTTCCTAGTGAGGAAGAATGAATGGTTAGTAATAGAACTCCACTGTGTAGGAATTGTAGCTTGGTATATGAAGAATTATGCTGAAGTTAACTCTTTACTCAACTATAAATATATAGGTTCAATCATTCTTAGTGAATTCTTTTGTCAAAAATCTATTTTGGTTTGGTACAGTTTGGAGTAACAAAGTACTAGACTGGGTGGCTTGAACAACAGAGATATTTTCTTCCAGTGCTTCAGGGTGAAGGTCTGAGGTCAAGGTGTTGATAGGGTTGGTTTCTCCTTGGCTTGTAGATAAACATCATCTCCTTGTATCCTCACGTGATCTCCTCTCTGTGTGTGTCTGTGGCCCCATTACATCTCAGAAGAATACCAGTCATACAGGATCAAGGCCCATCCTAGTGACCTCATTTTAATTTAATCACCTCTTTAAAGACTATGTCTGCAAATACAATTCCATTCTGGTGAACCTGAGGTTAGAACTTCAGTATATGAATTTTGAGGGACACATTTCAGTCCATGACAGAACCCTGCCAGAAGTTGTTAAGGATGGATGTCTGGTTAGGCTACAACCAGTTGACAATTTCTGCCATAATTCTCGAGTACAGTCTGTGCACAGCAGGTGGACAATGATCCTCAAATTTGGGAAAGGGTCCTGACCTAGTGATAGCATGATAGACAATGGTTCTTATATGTCCCACTATCCAGTCTCTCAGTGAAGACACACATGGTCTAAGATCCATTGTCTCCATTCTCAGACCTCAAATCCATGCTCTATATGAACATATGTCAGATTTAACCATGCGGTTCTCTGAGTGTTCCATTCCAGGGCTGACCTGTGAGTGAGTGAATACTTGGCAGTCGGGCAAGTTGGGCACCCAATGTAACTGGATGATGAAAGTGAGGTGGCAGGTCTTGCTAGATGGATCTTCAATAGCCATTCCTTCTCACTAGCTAGCAGAACCCTAATTTTATTTGGAGTTAGTAATATGTCCAGCTAAAGCAGTTTCACCTCTCACCCTGCCATTCTGGGTAAGAAGGATAACATAATGTAGGTCTGGCCAATGAGGCAGAAATGGAGGTGTCATTGTGGGCTTCCAGGTTTCAGGAAAACAGATGGAAACCAGCTGTTACAGGAAGTCTGTTCCTTTTGCTCTTTGCCTTTCATCCCATCTATGACATGGATGTGATGGCTGGATTGCTAGCAGCTATTTTGTAAGCATGAGCATGAAGATGTTAGAGTGTGAATCTGGACAGGACCTGGGCTTATAAGCTCTGGCCTGTTCTTCTCTGACTTCTCTTTACATAAAGAGGGAAAGAAACCCCAAGCTCCTAGCGCTACTGGACTCCAAAATGGCTCATCCAGGGACACAATGTGAATGGCACTCCCTGACACGGCCACCCAGTGGCCTTGTGAACCCCTGCCTTCTTTAAGTCACTATTTGGGGTTTCTATTACCCACCACTAAATGATATTGCTAATTGGTGCATGTTAGGTTGCAATCATTAGAATCATTCCTTATTCCCACTGGATGCATGTGCAACATCTTCTGAAAATCTCTATGAAAGCCTCATTTAGCTATGAGTTTCCTACCCCACCTTCAAAAATAAGTAGATGTGGGAACCTAAGCGCCTTTGGATTCACATATTCTCCCATCGTTTATCACACTCCTCTCTGAGCACCATCATACGGAGTTGTTAGAGGGATTTGGTGAGAGGGGGTATAGAAAGTACCTGGCCTGTTTCCTTGTACACAGTGCTCAGCACATGGCCTTCCTGCTGTTGCGACATCACTTGCTCCTCCAGAGGAAGATTCAAACCCTAGGGGCAGGGCTTCCTCTTCCTCGGGGTGCTCCTCCTGCTCTCTCTCCAGGTGCCAGCAGAATATTTCCGGTTAGCTAGGTAACCCCATCTAGACCAGGCCCCAGCCACCCTCCTTCTGGTGATACCACTTCCATCCTATTTCTGGTTCTCCCACCTGTTGCCTCAACTCCCCATGACATGCCACACTCTACGCTGTGCCATGCTATACCACGCCATGCCACGCCATACTGCTTCTGGGTGTTTTTAGAACTCTGTAGGGTGCCTTGGGGGCTTACAGGACACAATAAATCAAGGGCTTGAGGCTACCTTTCTCCTTTCACTGCTCATTCCCTTAACAGTGACTCGGGGGGAAGCTTTGATTTGGGGCTTTGCCCAAGGTGTGCTCCCAGCTGAGGCAGAAGGGGGCAGGAAGGTTTTCAGGATGCAGAGGGGACTGGGCTCTGGGCCAGGTGAGGGGGAAACTCAAGCCAAATTTAGAAACCAGCTGTCACGTCTCCTACAAACCAAGTGGGGAAGGGATTTTTCCACTTGGGCAGGGCTCCAGGACCTCTCTTAGGTTTCAAAGAATGAGGAACGGAAATGTCCCCAGGCTCGGGTAGTAGCAGCACAGGGCAGGCAGAGAGAGGGGCAGGGCTGGCAGCGGCTCTGGACCCCCGTACTCCCACTTCCCCTCCCTTAAGGTACTTTACAGTTAGGCTGACCTGTGAAGTCACCCCTAATTCAGTGAACTGCAATTCACCCCACCAAGAGGAACTTCCGCAATAAACAGGAGCTCACTCTTCAGAACTTCCTGGTACACAACAAAGAGAGGATGAAAGGACAGGCTCCAAGGGTCTCAGCGCAGGCTGGCCAGGCAAAGGAGGCTGTCATGTCAAACCACTCCCGGGAGCCCCAGAGAAGAGAGAGACCTTCCTTTCTGGATGGAGCGGCCAGCTCACCGGACCCTTTCATGGACCTCCATGTTCTTGAGACTTAATCAGAGCATCTCTGAGTACAAGATTTCCATTCTAGAGGGCAGCAATGCTGTCCACAGTTACACACGTAACACTCTGTGTGTGTGTGAATGTATGAAAGTGTGAATGTGTGTGTGAGCGGGAATGTGAGTATGTGGGTGAACGGGTGCTGGAAGGTGAGTATGAGTGCACATGTAAGTGTGTGAGTGTAAGTGTAAGTATGTATGAGTATGTATGTGTGACTGCGCATGACAGGATGAGTGTGCAAGTGAGTGGGTGTGGGTGTGTCTGGGTGTGGGTGTGTCTGTGTGTGAGAGCATGGGAGAGTGTGAGCAGGAATCTGAGAGTATGCATGTGAATATGAGAATGTGAACGTGTGTGTGCTAGTGTGTGAGTGCAAATGTGTGCAGGTGCGTGTGTGTTCTTTCATCTGCTGCGAGGCTGTCTCTGTTTCACAGCTCTCTGCTGACCCTCTTGGCCACTTCCTTCGTTCTGTGCAGTGCCGTTTTCTGTGGGCTTCCTTTTACCTCCTGTGATTTAGTCCTGTTTGCAGGTTTGCAGGTGAATTGGATACCTTTTCCCACTGCTAGGATTACTAGCATATGCAAAGTTATAGTTTTCAGCCATGCCACTGTGGCCACCCTTTGGACTCTGGCACCTGCCCAGTCGTCCTCCTAACAGTCTTCCTCAGGGTGGCTGTGCTCACACAGTTCACAGTTTCCCAGGCCAAGGCACTCAGTCCTTGCTCACCTCCCCCCTTGCTGCAGCAACCCTATGTCTGTAATCTCTTCCTAAGTTTATCCCTTGAATGAAGACATTTCAAAGGATTTGCCTTTGTTCTCTCTCGACAGTAGTGCTACTCAAACTTTTGAAAACTCATGCCTCCAATAGATAGAAAATAAGGTAAATATTGATTTAAAACACATCAGAGCAATGGCTGTCAGCCGAGCTATATATACTCCCACACCACACCACTGCCCCACAAAAATTTCCTCTGAAGGGAAGTGTACGCTCTTCCTTCTCCCATGCTCCGCTACGGTTCAGCATCACTGCTCAAAACCCTCTGACAGGGAAATCTTGCTTGGCAAGATAATGGATGAAGTTTGGAATGAAGTACACCTGTGTTCACATATGACCCACACCATTTATCAACTGTGTGACCTTGGGAAAAATATACCTCCTCTCTGAGCCTCTCTTTCATACATGGCTTTTGGGAGGATTTAGTGAGAGAACGCATAGAAAGTGCCTGGCCCATCGCAGTGCTCAGCACATGGCCCTCCTGCTGTTACGACCTTGCTCATCCTTCTAGAGTAAGACTCAAATTCAAGGGCCCAGGGCTTACTCCTCCCTTTTTCTGCATCTCTCTCTAGGTGCCAGCTAAACCTTTCTGGTTAGCTCTCCAGGTGACTTCTTGTAGCCCAGTCCTCAACCACCCTCTTTCTAATGATACCACTTTTGCCTTATCTCTGGTTCTCTTGTCTATGAGCTCAACTTGAGCCATGAGAGCCGTGTCTCTGAGCCATGAATCATGCTGCACCATGCCAGGACATGCCACACTAGACCATAGCGCCCCGGTCTACAATGCAATGTCATGCTGCCCCACAACTGTTGTATTGTTTGGCCCAGACTTACCTCCACTCATTCTTGGGGTTCTGTTCATTTGGGTGTTCATTTGGTGTCTGTCCCCTTTGCTTAGGTTAACATATTTGAACTCCATTCTTGACTTTTAAAATAGTTGTCCTACAGGCTTCCTTCTCTGCTCTCTCCTTGGTGTTTGAAATTCCCTCTCGTGCTTTAAGGAAGACGCTCTATCCTCTGCCCCCAGCTTGTAGGACCTGCAGGCATGTTCTGCAAAACAGAGAGATAATCTCTGTCCATTCCCTGCCCCTACCCCACCTGGGAAGGGGGGAACACTGCCTTTTGTAGGAAACAAGGATTTCTCTTCATGTTATATAAAACTTTAATATTGAAATTGAATTTGTTAGAATTCAATGTTTAATTTTAAAAATGTAGTGAGCTATTACCTTGAACCTACTAATGAGAATTTTATTTATATCTGTATCTCTATGCCTATACCTCTTTATTTACACACACATACATCATACACACATGCACATTTTAAAGAATAGTCTGCATTCTGACCCTAACCTGCCCGTTCCCATTGCTTTTCTGAAGCAGCTCTCTTTTTCCTGCCAAACAGATCTGTACTGTTCTTTAAATGCATAAAGAAAGTTTGAGCTTCCCTGCCTTTCTTTTTCTTTCTTTTTTTTTTTTTTTTATTAAATCATAGCTGTGTACATTAATGCATTTATGGGGTACAATGTGCTGATTTTATATACAATTTGAAATACTTATATCAAACTGGTTAACATAGCCTTCACCTTACTTTCTTAATTATTCTCTATAGACATTTATTCTCTATACTTAGTAGATTTGATGTGTACCCTTGAAAAATGCACCATAGGTGTGGTCCGACCAATTCCCCTTCCTCCACCCATCCTCCCCCTTCCCCACCCCTCCGCCTCCTCTTTCCCCTTCATTCTGAGTTGTATTTGGCTTGTAGCTTTCATATGGAAGTGTGGGTGCTTATTTATTGGTTTCATAGTAGAGCTGAGTACATTGGATACTTTTTCTTCCATTCTTGAGCTACTTTGCTAAGAAGAATATGTTCTGGCTCCATCTGTGTAAACATAAAAGCAGTAAAGTGTCCATCTTTTTTTACAGCTGCATAATATTTCGTGGTGTACATATACCATAATTTATTAATCCATTCGTGAGTCGATGGGCACTTGGGTTTCTTCCATAACTTAGCAATTATGAACTGGGCTTCAATAAACATTCTGGTGCAAACATTCCTTGCCTTTCTTCATATATTTTTGACTTCTCTGTAACTATCCTGATTTTTTTTTTGGCAGGGTTTTGGGGTCAATTAAAAATGTTTAAAGTTCAGAAATCAAAAATTTGTATCTATTTATTGTGTACAATATGTTGTTTTGAAATATATAACTATTATGAAATAACTAAATTGAGCTAATTAGCATAGTCATGACCTCACACGCTTATCATCTTTGTGGTGAAATGTAACTATCCTGATCTTTAACAGCCGTCAGCATCCTGTTTAAGGTCTCTCCCCTTCACACACTTCTCCTTTGCTCTATCCTCACAATGTAGTTTTTTTCCTTTCTTCCTTTCTTAACCTTACGGTTTGTCCAGATGGCTTCCTTTCTTAACCCCCTAACTTATGTTATTTAATTCACTTTGAAATTAATTATATCTGTCTTGTAAGTAGATTTCATGACTGCTTTGTCTTAGAGTGAACATGTTTTCATGCATATTAGTTTAATGGAAAGTTTCTAAGCTTCCTGAGAGCAAAAATTTTGTATTTATTTGAATGCTCTATGGCAGACTTTGATGTCCAAAACACTGTCCATCTACAAATGGGTACAGATCTATAATGAAGTGAATATAGCAAGACAGATTAAGAGTTTAGACACTTTCCTGGCAATGTGATATTGCCACAACATCCAAATGTGTCATGAGCTCTTTTTATTGAACATGGAATAGACCAGATTGGGTGCTATTGAAGTCCTGTGTTGAGACCCATGTGGCACAAAGTGCATGCCAGCCAAGCACGCCAGGGCCACCCATCAGTCTGCATGGACTGGGAATGATAGTGGCTGAACCTTCCCCTTAGACGGTTTGGAAGCACCACCCCAGAGAACATAGAATGGAATCCTGCATGTGCAAGTGATCTTGGGTGCTAGCAGATTGAAATACCACAGACTCAGACACTTCAATAGCTGGGTTTTTCTTTTACATCCCTGTATAAAAATCAGAAACATTGGCATAACTGCAATGGAAATTCAATTCCTGTTACACGTGTAACCCAGCTATTACCTGAGTTATGCTGACCCTTACGAAAGAAATGAGCTTGGCTTCTTCTTGTACAGACTACAGAATGTCTAAGGCTTTCTTCAAGATTTATGGAAAGTTTTGGGGACTTATCTGCTCATGTCACTCTGGATCTTAGGACTTACTTCTATACCATCCCATGCTCCCCAGTGCCTTGACTCAGAGGAGGAATTAGGCTGTTTTATTAATTTGCACAACTCCCCCTGCTCTCAGCTAGGAAAACAACTCACTAAGGGTTTTGTGTGTGTAACAGACTCTAGCTAAGGTTTGGGGAGACAGAGCAGTTTTTGTTCCACGGAGGTATCATATTGAAAAACGAATCACTGAAATGTTTTACTGCTCTTAATATTCCCGGAGGCTTCTCAAAAGTCTTAACTTCCTGGCCCTTCCATACCCTCCTCACCTTGGTCTCAGGTGGCAAATTCAATCTGTTCCTCCATTCCTTCCTGAATTAGTGTCTCTCAGAAGCCCTTGGTGAATGCTTTAATTTCCTCTTTAGGGTGTGCTAGTGCAGCCATCCTCACTCACTGCCTAAATAATAGAATTTACAGCTTTATTAGTCAAACCAAAACTCTTAAAATCATTCAGACATTCTTTCCACAGTTTTGCAGTGCATGGCTAACTGTTCATGGGACTGAGGTCCACTGAGGAGTCTAGCCACACCTCAGGACCCCTCTTCCGCTCGTTGGAGCTGATGCTTGTGCAACATGGAGGCCAAATCCAGGAACGATCAGCTCCATTTCCACCCTCCCTTCCTTACCCATTAAAGTATTTCATAAGAATCAGATAGAGTGAGTTTTTCCATTATATATTTGAAAATCACCTGTCTTAAGTGACTAGCTAACTCACCTGCTGCTTCCTAAGGTGGAGAATCCTCTATGTCACCATTCATTTGAGTTAACATCCCTGGGTTTGGATGAAGAGAGAAGACAGTCCATGGCTTTATTTGCACTATAGAGTGAGCTTTTTGGATATGGAGGTCAGTCACTTTCTCTCAGTATTCTGCTTTGAGAAATGAAACTGGGTCAATGAAAATTAGACTGACAGGGGCCTTCCCTTATTCTGTGCGGGCTCCTTTTCCTACCTATTATTCATCATGTTGATTTCTTGCTGTAAGACACGGCTCTGTTATATTTTCAATAGCCAAGAGCCCACAAGGCTGCCCAATTGTGTCATTGTGAGCAAAAGGAGAGAGTGCAGTTGTATGTAGTCTTAACAATAGTTGAAAACCCCTTAGGACATGCAGTGATGTCACCTGGAGGCAGATAAAGGCTATGCAATGTCTGATCAGAAAGGGAAAGAAATCTGGATTCATGGCGTCTCCACACAGGTGATCACCCTCACAGAGCCAGAAGACGCTGATCCTGCCAGTCTCTCCTGTAGGAGGAGAGGGGAGTGAGGAGCCAGGGGCACAGCCACCGCCTAGGAGTGCATGGCAGAGGGGAGCCCAGGGAGGCAGGTAGTTTGCCTCAGTGTAAGCCTAAACCCTGAAGAAAGAAGAGAGGAGCCTGGGTAAGGGGCTGCCTTACGACTCCCAGAATAAACTCTAAGCCCTTCCTCCTTTATGGCATTTGCAGTAAAAAAAAAAAAAAATTCTTACTGGAGGTAGGTGGCCAGGACTTTGTCCCTAGTGCCTGACAGAAGAGGCAGCTAATTGCATCAGCCAATTTCTATGATTTTGTTATTGGGTGTGACTGGATGAGTCAACTGACCCCAATCTTCCCCTTGCCCACATGCAAGAGAGAACATTCCTTGCTGGGATTTCTGCAGAAGAAAGCAGAGCTCTGAGTGGCAGAGGTAAACCAGGCCAGGGTTGAATCTGAAGTGGCCCTTTTGGATGACCTTGTTCCTGCCTTCCATCTGGGCAGGGCCAAGCTGACCTTTTGGGGACTGTGAAGGGGTTTAGCGGGCACCCCCCTCCCCACAACTGCATGACTTTTGCACTTAGTATGGCATTGCTGGGAGAGCGCCCCTGGCTGCACTGCTGTATCCATTGACTTTGCTGTGTCTAGGACACAGCAGGAGGTGGCCAAAGTCCATGACTGGCAGGATATGTTTGCTTGTTTTATTGACATGTGCATCCTTTAGTTTCTGCAACTAACGTGAGTCAAGTGTCACCCAAATCATCATGCTTTGTGTCCAAAGCTCATTCACTCTCCTCTCACTTCCTGCTGATCTCTGCCTTGTCTCTGGCTGTTCCTGGAAGGTGGGGTGGTGGTTACCTGTGTGAGCTGAAGAGGCAGGAGGAAGAGAGGGGGAAATTGGAGAGCCCGGAAAGGGGGTGGGAGGGGAGGAGGGAAAGCTCTCTACACCCATCTTGGCTGATCCTAAAAACTCTTAGGGATACACATGAATAAGACTTTGACAGTCTCACAGGCAGGGAGGGGGTGAAAGCAGCTTCTCATTCTCCTAAAGTGCTCCATGGAGTACGTTTTACTACCCATATTCTGCAGGGGAAGAACATGAGGCTTTCTTTGCAAGGTTAATGTACCCAAGACAACCAGCTGGTAGGTAAGAGCCAGAATTAAAATTCAGATCTTTTTGATTTGTGAGTTCAAAGAGGTGAGTGGAAGTGATGTGTATCCCCTTTGGCTGGTGGCACAAACAGTGGGAGCAGCCAAGCATGGATAGCAGGCTGAGTCATTTGGAGAGTGATTTCTGAGCTGGTCTTCAAGCTGGCTTAGAAGTTTGTCAGGTAGCTAGAGGGGAGAAGGGCACCCCAGGCATGTGCAGAGGGGGAAACACTGGCTGAAAGGCTGAAGGTCTGTGGTGGTCCATGGAAGTCCTGAGTCGTAGGTGCAGGAGGTCAGCAACCATCCCTAAGGCTGTGGGGACACAGAGAAGACTTTACTGCAGGTGTGGCTACCACCCTGTCTTTGCTGCAGACAGCACCCCCCAGATCCATTGGGCCCGCATGCAAGCGGAAGCCACTGATGAGTGGGCCCAAGGCAGCGGGGCCAGGAGCAGACCCCCGGTCGTGGAACCAACTTTAACCTATAGGTTCCCTTCACCCTTAATGGGGACTGGAGAGCAGAGCTATCCTTTAAGAAATGCCACCGTCACCTTTCCTGCCTTAGACAACATGGCCTAGCAGCTTGATGACACTTGAATAACCTTTCCTCCTTTTTTCCCTCACTGAATGTTGTACACATTTCTAGCCCTGCATACGGCCACATGGATTTGCCCTTTTTGAAGTCTATGCGGCTACAGTTTTGACTATCCCAGAGCGCCCAAATGGTAGGGGTGGCGGGTCCCAGCGCCGGTGGGCGGCTTGGTCTCTCCTCCGACCTAACTGATTTCCCCGCATCGGTGGCAGCGCTCTGGCTGCCGCCTGATCTTCCTTGAGTAAGGAAAGAGCAGTGTGTGAGTGTGTGGCGACCTTTCCGGCTCGCGGACCCTGACAGCCCAGAGCGCCTAGCGGAGCCCTCCGGTCCTGCCAGCCCCTTCCTGGGGTCACCTTGCTGGCATTTCAGTTACTGTACGGCAAGGCTTTCCATAACGCAGCGCCCAAATTCAAGCCACGCGGATATCATGACAAATTAAAAAATACAGATTCCCAGCAGAAACTCAAACGGGGCACTAACGCAAACAGATCAATCTGCAGCGTGCTTGGATGATAAAATAAGGAAAATGGGAATCTGAACGGAAGGTCTGACCGCGGGATTTATACTAAAGGAAAGGTAGCTATGTTCAGCCTGCTGGCAGCCCGTAGGGTCCTTCAGCCTACCCTCCGGTGCCCCACCCCTACCCTGCATTATTTGTAGATGAGAACCTTGGGTGACAGTTTGAGATGAATGAGAGAATGACTATAAATTAACATATCAATGGCTTGCATGCAAATAGTGCTTCCAAAGTGGTTGAAAATTTATTCTCTTAAACAGTTTAAACTCTCCCAGGCTGATGTTTGACACCAAAGCCTGGTTTAGGACAACATGAAAGTGTCAGTTTTATACCCCTTTTTTGTGACAATTTGTGAAGGAAAAATTTCTTTCCTTTTTTTTTTTTTTTTTTGTAAGACAGAATTTATTCACAGAAAAGAAAGAAAAGAATATAGAAAACATTAAGGCATCTGTTAGAGGGAGAAAATTCTAGTGCGGAGAGAGAAGCTCTCTCTGTTTCTCTCCCAGTCTTTCCCCATCTCCTCCTTTAGGCCTTTAGTCTCAGGGTATATATAGGTGTATGGGTTCCTTGGCCAGGAAACAAATGAATACAGTCCCTTCCACCAGGGGCAAGGTGA